>VWPU01011818.1:0-13834 GCA_013398955.1 Callaeas wilsoni
CGCCATCCCTCCCTCCCGGCCCCACTCACGGCCGCGGAGAGGCGCAGCTGGTTGGGCTCCATGGCCGCGGCGCGGCGAGGGCCGCCTCCGCCGCCGGGCCCCGCTCCCGGCCCCGGCGCTGCTCTGCGGGCCGCTCCCGGAAAGCGGGGCAGAGGCGGAGCAGGGCCGCACCGGGGTCTCCCTTCCTCTGTCCCTCCCTCCCTCCGCCGCGGGCGGGCGGCGCGGGGCAGCGGGGCGCGGGGGAGGGCGAACCGGCACGGGAGGGGAGGGGAGGGGAAAGGCGCTCATCATGTTTAGGGGCGAGGGGAGTCTCCCTGCCCGGGAACCCGGTCAGCGGCCCCGGCTGCCGCGGTCTCCGCCTCCGGGAAGGTAGGACTCTGCCGCAGGGGCTCGGAGAGGCCTCAGTGCGACCCCTCCCCGGCCCGGGTCGCCCCCGCACCATCCCCGGCGCTTTCGGGCAGGGCAGTCCCTGTTGGGGGGGCACCGGCTCAGACCCCGCTGCGGTGTCGGGGCCCGGCGGAAAGGGCCCCTCGGGAGGGATCGGGGAGGCGGGGGTCGTTGTTCGGGAGGGGAGCTCTGGCAGAGAAGGGGACCCCTCCGGGAGGGAGGCTCCGCGAGGCGCTCTGCGGAGGGCAGCAGCTGCCAGGCGTGCCCGGGAGGTGCGCGCTGCCCTCGGCGCGGCACAGACCGCGATCGCAGCCTCGGCACGGCGATCTGTAACGCTGATTTCTGCCCGTGCCAGAGGCTTCTCTTCAGTCGCATCTCGCAGTTAGAAGAACGAAAGGCAGTATGTGACTCAGTTTCCCTGTGAGGACCGACGGCAGCTGGGCGATAAGAGTTTGGCAGCCTGTGGGTTGCATCATAAAAAGGAGCTTTATAAGCCAAAAGTGTTTGCTGATAAAATAGCTGGGAAGCACCAATCTTCGGCATTAAGTCATCAGACGCAGCAATTAGCTGTCAATGAATTGATAGTTTCCCATCAAACACAACCTGAACTGCTGACGTCTGAAATGCTGTAATCCATCACAGGTACTTTCTTCTGGACTGTGTTAGAGTTTCCAGTTGTGTTCCTGATTCCCGGATAGTTAAACCACCGATACTCTTAATACAGGGAAATATTAAAAATTTAAATACTGCTGCTGTCCTTGTAACATGCAAGTTGTAAAATATAAGTTGTCACTTTTCTGCAGTAAGGCAATCACACACCATAGCTGACAGCGTTATCTCCTTACCCTGGCTACCAAATATCTGTTTTCAGATTTTTTTTTCCTCCTGACCTAGTGTTTGTGTTACTTGTTATGTCATTACTGCTGTGAAGGGATGCAAAGATGATGCCGAAGTGTCCCATGGAAAGGAACTGAGTGGCACCGTGTGTATTTGAGTGCATGCAGTATTCTGCTGAAGTCCTACTGAATGCAGCCCGTTTCCTCTAAAGGGCAGAGACTGTTGCAAAAATGGAATTATCCTAATTAATAATTTAAATATATCAAAATAAATAATGTATATGCTCAAAGCTGTAATAGCAGGCATCTTTTTCTTGTTCCTGTCTTATGGAAATGACAGATTGCTTTAGTGTGAATGAATCCTGACATGATTCTGAAAACTGGGCCAACATATCATTGATTATGCACTTTGAAGAAGAGTGGGAAAGGTAGAGGAAAGATTTAGAATTCTTGAATCTTTTGGCATTGTGTTGTGGCCACAAAAGCCTGCATATAGAAAAAATACAGTTTCTGGGACAGGAATATTCTGCAGTTAGTCCAACTATAGCAGCTGCTGTAGATGCTGAAGTTATGTTATAAACAGCTTTTCTGAGAATAGCAGCTAGATAATTTCATCTTGCTATGCTATGCTTTTCTGATGTCTTAACTGTGTTGCTTTAGAACGTCACCTGACTGCATTTTATATGTGGGCTGCAGTAAGCTACAGCTGGGGAACGGGTTCAGAAATGGCCTCCTAAATAAACTGGAAGTTGAAACTGAACGTGCCCTTAGCCCTTGGTATATGTATTATACTTTGCTCCAATGGGAGTATCTCCATAGTTTAATTCTAGCAACAGTATGTTTTGACACCAAAAAGGCACTTCTGTCATATGAGTCCCACAGGACTGGAAGATACAGGAAAAAGAACAGACAAGATGAGCATAACTCTTTATAGGGCAGGAGGTGCTACATTTTAAGTTGGATTTCAATGACTGTACAGCCAAACCTCAGAAGCACAGCTTTCCTTTACAAGTAAGTCAATCTATGGGTTAGCTGCCACTGAAGAGAGCATTCTTCTTGAAGTGGCCCTAGCGCTCATCTGACCACTCCTGCTGAACTGCAGAATTTAATTTTCCGCCACCGTAGCTCCCGTGACTGTCCTGATGTGGTGTCTGGATGAGTAACCCTGGTGGGGCAAAAAAATGTTATGGATGGAGGGATGGGACAGGAGGGAACTGGGAGGTGAGAAACACGGGCTGCCCTTTCAAGCAGCAGCTCTTTTTTAGATCAGGTCAGCAGTAATGTGAAACAATAGTCTTAAATTACAGTAGCCCTGAACTTCGTGGTCCACAAAGGAGAAAACATCACTGTAGCTTTTACTTTAGTTCTGCCCTAAATCTAGAATGGGCTAAAGTATGAGGCCTGGTGTATCCAAAGAGTTTAAGTCAGACATGGTACATACATCACAGAGATGCAGAAATCAAAGTATTACACCTGACATACTTATTGAGCTGTTCCTAAAAGGTTCTAGTATAGGAGATTTCACAGCTTAAATACCTTAATCTATTAACCTCTTAGGTATAAAGGGGTTTTTCCTACTATCTAAGAAAAATCTTCTTTGTTGCTACTTGAGATAATTTTTTAATGCCCTGCACTAGATTATACAGAAAGCAAGAAGTGATCATCATTTGAATAACATTTTTAAATACTGAAAGACATATATCCCCACAGTTTTCCCTTTTGCAGCCTGAGAAAGTACTTTACCTTTCTATATAGGTTACATATTGGAGAACTCTTACATTTTATTGCTCTTTTTCAGACTCAGATTTCTCTATGTATTTTTAAGAAATACAAAGCATAGATGTTTAGGCAGTAACAGTATTTAGCCAGGAAGAAACACATCAGCCTTCCTGCAGAAGATGATTGCCTCCTAAGATCTGGTAAAGTTGTTTAAACTCAATAGCCTCTGATCTGTTGAATCAAAATTAGTTTGGTTAGCCAATTAAAAAATTGTTCCAATTTTTAATTAAGCAAATCAGAAGGCTTTGCCAGCAGGTCAGAAGAGGGTATGGAGAGCAAGGGCAGGGCAGTCCCTGACAACCACATCCATTGTGAGCTGTTTGTGGGGGACTACATTTGAGTTTGATTATGAGACAGTAATGTGGAACCATCAAGAATGCTAGTAAAATTGAGATTTGTCCTGTTGAATCTTTCCTCTTTCTCCATTAAGTCAATTCTTTTGTTGAAAAATGAGGAAATTACTTTCTAATGTTATTTGATATTGGCACCTTCCTATCTCCTACATGTCTATGAAGTAAGTTGCCAAATCATTTATTTTTGTGTCTTCATTGTACGAACAGTACTTTGGCATCTGTCATGTTCCTGATTTTTATCTCCTCCAATTTAAAGCCCCTTAGTAATTTGTAGAAAAAGCAAGTAAAGCTAAAAATGGACATTCACATATGCCAGTAACATCACATTGAGTAACTGTAGCTCTTTTTCATTTAGATATACTCGTGTACAATTTCAGGGATGCACTGTGCCTCCCAAAAAGCCCTGAGGAAGGTATACACTGCAATCAGGTGGCTGATTCCCAAGCTTAAGACCTCCTGACAGTCAGGGAAAACCAGTGGGGCTGTGCATGAAGGGCAGTGGCTCATGCTCACCAGTTCCCATCAGAGGTACTGGTCACTCCAAACTAGTCATTAAAGACTAAGGACGTTGTGCAATCATCTAGAGGCTATGTGGAGATAGCAGGCTGTTGCAGTGCATATCTGGTTTGTCAAATTCAATAAATGGTGTGTTCCACATTTTTTTGTCATACCGGGAATATTAAACATGAATCTTAACTAGCCACTAGATGTCAATGTTGCTGTGCTAAAGGGCAAATGCAGTTTTATTTGTTTGGCTGATAAAGTAATTTACTCAAGAAAAGAACTTCTGTATTTAAAGATATTTCCAGTATAGAGTCAGTTACAAAAAATAATCATAGACAAGCCCATGCTATGTCTATTCTTTCAAGAGCAGTGTGCAGTTTTATGATATTTTGAAGTTGCAATTACCATTTCAGTGCGTAATCATTGTTAGAAAAGTGCCTTTGAAAAAATAGCATCTGGTTGATCATCAGTTTTCTTCCTTGTTCTAAAATCCTAGACCTTTGTATAAGTAGCCACAATCATTGTATTGCATTTCAGTTGTTAATAAGATAAAATAGAGCTAGTAATATCATATCTAATCCTCTTATAAGAGTATTGAATTTCCTAAATTCCAGTTATCTGTGGACATTTTCCTCTTAATTATTCCTGTTTAACACCATTGGATGTCAATGCCAGATATGTTGTGTGAAGACAGAATTTCTAGAACATGAAGATTTCCAATATGACAAGCATTTTTCAAAACAGTTCTTTTGAAAATTTCTGTATCTAAAGGCAGATCCGACAGATGACGGCATTTTAGAAGGACGTATGAGGTAGAATTTGACCCATGAATCTTTGTTATTCCTGGCTCCTCTACTTCTAGGGTGAACAAATTATTGCCAGTCATCACAATTACTTACTGCCTAGTGCACTGAAGGTGCTGGTTCTATTGTCTTTCTACAGAGCATTTATTTTGAGACCAAAGTTTGGAAATTGGTTTAATAAACAGTAATGGAAGGCTCAAGAAGACAACAGTGCACATCTCAAATTCAGATTAAGCTTGTTCTGCTGTAGGATAAAAACAAATATCAAAGGCTCTTATTAAAAATAAAATTGAAACTTTCTGTTGATCTGAAAATCTCCCAAGAAGTCAAAGATGAGGAAATCGCACCCTTATTCTCAGCTGATCAATTTGGTAAACAGGATCCCAGTTTAGGCCACAATGTTAGAAAGTACAGCCTAAATAACCTGATTTATTCCCTTAGCTCCACCTCCTATGATGCAGATAAGGCCTCTCAACTTCAAACACAATACACAAGATTTTTTAATTACTGTTGACAGAAGAGCAGCCTTAGTCTTCATTATCAGGGACTGAAGTAGTTGGAAGTCCTGCTCAACAGTTTATTTGATTGGTAGCATTACTTCCACTTTTAACACGCTAAAAAATCACAGATACACTATAGAAGAACTGTAACTGTTTCAATCCCTAACATCTGTTTTAGTTTTCTTGCCTATGACTACAGAGTTATGTAAATCTTACCTTGAAAACGAGATTGCTTTATTCGTTCATTTTGTTGCAATTAAGGGAACACTCAAAGCATCAACCTTGATCCTAAAACTTCTGTGTACTTCAAAAAATACCATTAAAATAAAGTTTTCTGTAAGTCCTTGTTCAGATGTATAGTGTAAATAATAGCAGTATGACCCTGTAAAGATTTAACTGATTCAATTAAGGAAATAATAAATCAGACTTTGATAAAAAAATTATTCTTAGAATCAACTCCCCATATTATCTCTAAAGTTTGGGCTTATTTTTGCAAAATGTACAGAATTTTACTAGATAAATCCCCTAGAGAATTATTATATAGACTCCTGCCTAGTGTCCTTTAATTGTCACTGCTAGTTCCACATTTGTTTTGTGGCAGGTGATTTTGGTCTCCAGAGCTTAGTCTGGCAACTCTGCTCAGAACAAAGCTCACTACAAGATTACACATGCATGTAGGCGAGCATAAACACGAGTAGTGACTTCAGCCTATCAGGAATTTCATTTAAAAGTAATTACCAGTATGTACAAAATACTACTTCTCAGTTTTATCAATCTGCATTTAAGTAAGTGGAATACAGAAACTAACTCCTCCACCATGTTCCAGTTTTCATTTGAGGAGATTTTAGAAGGTCATTATGCTTAAATTCCCTCAAGTATGAACTATTTCCTAAGAGAGCAAAGAATGCCTAATCTTACTTTTATGGCTAGATCTGCTATGGTGGAAAGTGACTGATCGCATCCAGTTACATAAATACAAGAAAAAGGCAAATTTGTTTTTCCAGTTCGATAGAAGAGTTATTATACGAGATGAAAAAATCAAAGAAAATAATAAGCAAGAGAAGGAAGATCCAGTAATGTGGAAATAAATAAAAGGAAACAACTGACAAGCAATGTATTTATTTTCTTTAAATTACATCGTTTCCCACTGGATTTTTTGGTGGCGGAAAAAAGAATACATGAGCAAAGTTACAGTCCATTGTATTTTTAAACCATAGTGGAAAAGATATGCATTCCCTCTTTTCCTGACATGCATTTTTGTGCATAATGTCTACCATGTAGGTATATTCGTAATACTCACTTATGAGAATTGAGGAAAGGTACAAATCATTGTCAGGGAATGTCTGGACTCTGAAGTCTTCTGTATAAAAAGGTGACAGAGTAGTCACTGTCATCTGAATCATGGAAGCAGTTAAGCAGTATTTGTGTACCCAGCATTCTACGTAACCTGGAAAAGAAAGGTGCCTCAAAGTCCGAGTCTAAGATGTAATGTTAATAGAGATGCACGGTCTCATTCCTGCAAACATGTTCCAGAAAACACCTCTTTTTTAGAGATATGTTTCATCTTAACTTAGAAGTTGAGCTCTTAACTCAGGAATCCAGAAGGCCAGTTGTGAAAACTGTACTGTGGAGCTGGTAAGATGAGTTCATCACAGTGTTTTCCACTGGTTGTCCTAAAGCAACGAAAATAAATCAGAAATTATTTGCAATATACAGTGCTGCAGTCAGTTGTTTGGAATCTTGCAGTCAGATTTTTAAAAACTAAGGTATAAGAGCATAATACGATGTAATGATGACAGAATCGACCCTCACTTTATCTGATTATTTCAGTGGGATTACGTAGTAAAGTTGTACAGTAGCTGCATGTAGAGGCTGTTAGTATCCAGGCTGAGGTGATCAATAACTGATCCTTCAGTTTTCACTGAACGATAAAGGGATATAAAAAAGCTGCTCTGAGCACCGAAGTAGGATGAATCAGTTAAAAATTCCTATGTCACAGTTTTTAATGAATATGCTTATAGAGTACTGCTGTGAGACCTCATTTAATTAATAATAGCATGAGCCATTCCGCTAGAACTGACCTGTTATTAGTAAAAGTATACTACTGATCGCCAGCCTTTGGAAATAATAGGGATTATATTTCAAATTAAATAGAATTTTATGTTATTTAATCACCAATATCATTAAGACATGAAGTACTGAAATACTATCAACCTTTCTATTGAAAGTATTTCCAGGACACTATTCATTCCATGGCACCTAAGTAGAATGGGAAAGATAACTATCCTAAATGGCAACCATTAGTCTAACTTAGTTACAAATATCAAGTTATGATATTTATAGCCAGCAACACTGAGCTGTGCAATATCCACAACTCTAGAAGCAAAAATGGTAGACTCAAAAAAACACTGAGGAAAGTTATCTACTGCAAGTAAAAATAAATATTGCAGCTTGTACCCTGGGGGAGATCCTGCTACTTGCTGAAACCACATTCAATTTGCAAGTGGTAAGTCAAGATGTTAACAGTTACATATCTAGATGACTGCCTTTCTTGAATGGAAATAAAACATAACCACATGGAAGATAAGGGTCAGGATGTGAAGTGAGATTTGTGTGAGAAAACATTTCCTTTAGCATTTCATAAAATATTCTCCCAAGTTTGCATTACACTGGCCTTAAATATACTGCTCGTAAAAGATGGATTGTGTTATTTAGATTTATATTAGGATCTGTTTTAATATTTTTTATGAATCTTGGTTTAATAAATCCATGCCACTCTTTCCCTGTAAAACTTTTATTTGAACCTCAGCCTTAACAGAATCAGTATTTGGCAGGTTTCTGTAATATGAGTCTGTTAACAAAGGGAAAATACTATTCTGACTACCTCATTTGTCTTAGATATGGTCATAATCCAACCATAAATGTTAAGAACTAGAAAAAGTAAGAAGACTAGTGAAGCATATTGATATTTTCTTACTTGAAGACATCAATGCCCTCAGAAAAATATGCCCATACAATAGAATATTAAATTGTTCTCCCAGTTAAAAAGAAGCTTATATGCTATTGATATATGAAAGTACTGTTGTACTGTGATCCAACACTACAGTATGAAAAACAAAGCCTTAAACTTCTGATAACATCCATGATTTGTATTGATTTGCAATGCAGTGCAGCCTTAAGAACAACACAAATACCCCATCCTTGGGCCTAAGAGTCTTTATGAAAGGGCATCACAGCCCTGGTCACAGATGCCCATCAGCTGCATCCACACGGATCCTCGGCAAGGAGGGATTTAGCTGTCTTTGGAACATCACCCATTCTGAATCTATAGCAACCCTCCTCTAATATGCGAAGCTATTTTTAGCATCAGGGCAGCCTTGAAAACAGCAGGTAAAGCATGAAAAGAATGAATAAGTGGTTGTGGTGCTCGCCTGTGAATAGAAGCTATATATAGCTCTTGAGAGAGATCTTAATATATATGTATATATATCATGTGTATATGAAGGGATATCTGCCTCCCTGAGGGGGAAGCAGGGGTGTCAGAAATATAGAGTAGAGCATTATTAATATTTGTGACCTGACAGTCATCTAAAAAGTCATTATTTCTAATTGTTCTGTTTAAGAAAATAAATTGTTAATGGAATTGGGTATCTTTGATCCAGTCTTTATTTGCAATGATTGTATAGCCTTCATTTCCCTGAGTGAAGAGAAAATTGAACAGCAGGAGACTATTTGCAGCTTCAAGCTCTTTTCAGCCATTACTTGCTCCAAGAAATTTTCTAGGGAATTTCTCAGGTTCCCCTTTCCATGCCTAAGAGCCAACATCTCCGTTTCTGTGATGTTAACTGTTCTCTTGAGTTCCCATTCCTGTTTTTTTTGTCCTTGTCTTTTTCTCTTATATATTCATCCATTTGCTTCTAAAAAAAAATCTTGGGAAAAAAGGCCACATGTGCCTTTGTTTAATCAGTACTATGTGCCATTTATTTAGCTGGGGAGCTATATTGCTTCATGAAGGAGCTTATTACGTCTTACTAATGTGTTATATTGAGGCTGGGAATTAGGCCCTCCAGTTTTAATGACTCTTTGCCTAAATCACAAGGGCAGCAACAGTGGAAACTTACAGATGCCTACAAGTGATTGGTTTCAAAAAGAAAGTCAGCTGTATAGTATTTGGATTGTTGTCATAGAAAAGTGATAATTAGGAATCATTTTGAACTCAAAATGTGAGTGCTACCATGTCCAAGGTAGGGAAAATCCTTTCATTTCTGAGCAGTCATAACTAAAAACATGTATTTCTCTGTTGCTATGAAAATTATATTTAAAGCTACACTCATCTCTTAGATAAAGATGTTGTGTTGGTTTTGTTCTCCTACTGCAGAGGGAGAGGGCCAGCAGCCAAAAGAGCAAATCTTTTCTTAAATCTGTACTAAATATGTAGCATATTGGCATATGAGCAAACAGATGTAATGAAATTTTCAGCCCTCCAAAGTCTCCTCTGCAGGGCGAATGTCGTTTGTAAGAAAAAGGGACCTTGGAGTTCCGCTTGGTACAGTATTTGATTTGATGGAGAATCTGTGGCAGGCTTGTGCAGTGGCAGCATGCCTGCCATAACGTAGGGTGGGATGTCAGGCAGATTTGGTATTTGCTTGAGGTAGAAAGGATTAACTCTTACTGATATAAGGTATTTTTCCAAATTTCTTGAGTTGAGAAGAATAAAAACATCAGTAAAATACACTTGTGGTGCTATCAACAACAACCCCTTAAAATGTTTCAGCGCTGATCCAAATCTGCTTTGTAAAGCATGTCGATTAGCGAAGATGAAACAATAATATGTGTTTGATGAGGCACATCCTTCCTAGTGTGCAGTTCATTATGTCAGTGGCACTCCAGCAAGGCTTCTACTTGAAGTATTTCAGTGACTTCAGTGGCAGTAAGATTTCTTTTATTGTAAATTATTCAGGAAATAGAAACCTTCTGTTTTTAACAAGTAAAGACTTTCTCCTCAAAAGCCTGCTGTCTCTGCCATGTAACAAATAAACTTCCTATGTACATTTAAATAAATAATATTTTGTTACTTTTCTTCTGGCTGCAAAATGACAAGGAGAATTAAAGACAAGTTTATAAAGATTAGAATAATTCTTCAGGGAGCCAATGCCATGAAAAAGTACAGAAGGGCATGTAAGATAGCACAGGTCAAGGAAAGGATCTTGTAACATGCCGTCTGTTTTTAATTAGCAACTTGGCAAACTGGAAGAGCTCAAACATTTTTCCATGAAGAAATGTACTATAGACTTTTCTAGCTGCCAATTAAATGGCATTTAGCTACATTGACAGTAGTATGTTGTTTTGGGTCTGTAGAAAGCACTTTCTCATGCTAGAAAATCTGGGACATTTTGTTTTGGATACAGGGTTCTTACTGGACTGGATTTTCTATCCCTCCTATTCTGAATGTAGGCATGAAGGATACCTTCTATGAATAAATACCAAATTAAGAGTGCAAGGAGCTGGCAGAGTAGAGATGATAACTATGAAACATCAGTTTGTGTTCAGCTGTTGAAAGTCTGTCCTCCAGTTAGATGATAATTTTTAAGCAGTGGTAGCTAAATACTGGGGTGTTTTATGAGGTTCATATTTTGTCCTGGTTGGTAGAGACTGAGGTATTTTGTCACCAGTTCTGTCCTATAGTTCATTTAAAATGAGCATTTGTAACATGAAACTGCCCTTCAAGCGTGCGGCTCCCTATGCATTTTCTCTAACACTGAAACCAACGCTCTCTGCCCACTCCTGTCCTCAGCTGCTTGTTCTGGCTCTAGCAATTTGGGGGGGAATTGGGGGAGGGAGGGGCAAGGGGTTTGGAAAGATTTGGGCTAGTTTAGGGTTTGGGGTTTTTTTCTGGTTCTTTTATTAGCTAATTTATTTAATCCAGTTTAGAGAATAGCATTAGAGCAGAAACACCAGCAGTGAGCTGTAGAACAGAGCAGAATCAGTAGTACTTGGAAGAATTGGGAAGAGAGAAACCATCCTATTAAGGAAAGCATTGCACAGAAATACGTTCTTAAAATCACCATGCCAGTTCTGAAGAAGGTGGCAATTACAAATTAAGCATAGATTCTCTCACTGGTATCATGGTTTTAATGTCTGATCGAGCTATGTAGGGGAAAAAAGGCAAAAAAGTAACTTGCATTTTTGAACAAGACTTCCCCTCTCTGCGAAGTTCATATAGAGGGCACTTAATCTTACAGTAGGATGTATGCTAGGTGATGAGTGTGATGTCAGTTCCACTGAAATGGATGGCTATGTTGACTGTCTCAAAAGTGTCCTCATTTCCAACATGGGACAAGTTGATCTTCCCTGAGTAAACTACAGGCAAATTTTCTTGAAAGTTGTTGAAAGATTGAAAAAAATTCCAGATTTCTGCAGCAGGTGGAAACCTCGTATTCTTTTACAGCGTTTCCTTTCTTACACTTCCCCTTATATTAGGTGTGGTCTCAGTTCCTGCTGTGAACCATGAAGTAGCACAGCTTCATACATCTTTGAACTGGGCTCTGGTTCGCTCTTGAGCTTGTATGTTTGCTCTTTCATTTCCCCCCCCCAGTTTTAAATATCCATTGTTAGCATTTTCAAGGCAAAACACAGACAACAGAAGCAAAGCAAGAACTATTTGTGTAGGTCTGGAGAAAAGTGGCTGGTTATCAGGAGAACAGTTAACGTGATGCTACTGGATTGGGTGCTGCAAAGCACACTGCTTTATAACAGAGCTTAGAAGCAAATGAAGCATCAACCATCATAAGGATGTTGAAAGTTCTTAATTGCAACAAAATAAAATCTAGAAATAGATTAATTTTGCCTGGCTTCCCTTTGAAAGAAATACACTGTGCATCTGTTTTTCTTAAAGAGAGATCATTCAGATACCAGTACATCTCTCCTGACATATTTTTCGTCATTGGTCAAATTCCGGGTTACCTAAACCAGCAAGCAGTTTCAGACACACCTGCACATTCACCAGGATATGCTCAGTGGAGCAGGTGTTGTACATCACTGAAGTTTTGGCCATGAGAGCTCACTTCAGAGGTGATCGCTTCTAAGTCCATAGTGACCTGTGAACTGGCTATTTTATGTAAGGGAAAGGAGACCACCCTCCAAGTCTTTCTTTCCTCTGAAGCTGGCAGCAGTTAAGCAGCCATTTCCTTGGCTTTTTGACACAGGGACTGGCCTGGTTGTTCTGCTTTTAATGAAACTGGTATAATAAGGATATCCATAATACAAACCTGTATAGACGGGATAGGGCAAAGTCAGCAGAACTTTCCAAATAAAAAGTTTTGGGCAGTCTTGTGATCATCCCCAAGTTCGTCTGTGCTATGAGCTGTAGTAAAGGCATCTCAAGTTTTATTATGCCTAACCTGCAGAAGGCCTCTTCCTGGCAATGACTCTTGGTGCCAGATCCACCAGGAAGCCTAGTCTTTTCAGAACTGCTTAGAATTCACAAGACTTAGTTTTGTTTATTGAAAGTACAGCCTCATTCTCAGCTGCTTTAAATTTGCCATTTGCTGCAGAATTTCTTAAAAGGGTGGAGCCAAGAGAGCAAAAACTCAGACTCATGAGATATTTGTAGGAGTCTTTGATCTCAAAATGCTTTTGCTCCAAACACAGTGGTAACATAGCAATGACAATGTTTTGTTCTTTCAGAGACCCGTGAATACCGGGTGTGATTCGGACTATTGCCCATCTGTGTGGTGTAATATTATGGGCTTAAAACCAAGCACAGTAAAGTCTCATCATCACCATCAGTGGATTTTGGATTAGGCTACGTATGTGCAGGCAGCTCATCCTGAGCAGGGAAAAGGCAACACAGTTTTCTAAAAGCAATTAAGGGTAACTGTAACAGGATATGGATCTGCAAAGGGAAGTGTACCAAGCATGAAACCACAGGAAGCTTATTCAAATTTTGTCATATGTTGGTAATGAACACATTCTAGTCTAATGCAAATATGCAAATATAGTCACTGGCGTGGAGTTAATACCTCAAAAAATATTAAATATTTTTAAAAATAATTTTTGGTTCTGTGTTCTGGCCATTTGTGTTTGCTGTCCTCAGATATTTTAGCAAACAGGTTTACTTGTAGAAGTATTAATATTTTAACCAGATTTTGGCGAATATATGCTAAAAATGTATGCTTCGATAATAATAATAATAATAATAATGATAATGATAATGATAATGCATATGTTTGCTCTAAAAATGAAGCCATAGAAGTTGTGCTAAGTCTGACCAAAGAACACAAACAGTGGTGGGTAGTGAATACCTCTAGTGGCAGCAGGTAAAAGTAGCTTTAATTTTGACTGTCATATACTTGCACCAAGATTTTTATTAGATGGTTGATTATCATCAAAAATTGTTGTTACCAAACAATTGGGATACATTGGAAGAAACAGCAATTTGTTTCTTACCACGCAGAGCCACTGCGTGGGAAACGATCGGTCCCTAAGGCGTAGTTGGCTCTGGTCAGCACCGGAGAGGTGAAATATGACGGCACATTCGTGCAGGAAACACTGCAGCCGCTCGGCGTGAGCCCGCGAGGGTCCTGCCCGCCGCCCCGGCCAGGGCTGGCACCGCAGCGCCGCGGGGCCACGGAACGCGACCGGCGGCCCCGACCGGCGGCCCCGGCGCTCCC
>VWPU01011821.1:154-15453 GCA_013398955.1 Callaeas wilsoni
ATGATGAAGGAGGGCGTGGTGTCTTGCTATTCCGTCCCGTGCAGGGTTCCTTCGGCCAAAGTGTTTTGGCTAGACCGAGGTGAATAAAGTCACCCGGGAAAAGGAATGCATCCACGTATCCCAAACCAGGAAAGGGGTTGCATCCCCATATCCCAGACTAGAACAGGGGACACATCCCTTTATCCCATACCAGGAAAGTGGGCACATCCCATGTCTACCACCAGGAAAGGGCATATATTCACCAAATCCCAAACAAGGAAAGGGGATGTATCCCCATTTCCCGTACCAGGGAATAGCATTCATCCCCATATATCCCAAACCAGGAAAAGGGCATGGATCCCTATATCCCAAATAAGGAACCGGGTTGCATCCCCTTGTGCCAAACCAGGAAAGGGCATGCATCCCCATATCCCACACAAGGAAAAGAGATGCATGCCCATGTCCCAAGCCAGGGAATAGGATTCATCCCCATATCCCAGAAAAACAACATATCCAATACCAGGAAGGGGGATGCATCCAAATATCTCAGACCAGGAAAAGAGATGTATCCCCATTTCCCAAACCAAGAAAGGAGATGAATCCGCATATCCCACACCAGGAAAGGGAATGCATCCCCATGTCCCAAGCCAGAGAATGGGATGCATCTACATACCCCAAAAAGTACCATCCTGGAAAGCTGGGCATCTCACCCCTGAGGGGCACGCCAGCCCCAGCACAGCCTCCCTCCCTCCCCTGGGAACACTGAGCCTGTCGGTTATTTTTAGCATCCCTCTCCCAGAGGCCAGAGTGGCTGGTTTCTCCCTCCAGCCCTGGATCCCGCAGCCCGAGGCGCATTCCCGGCGGGGCCGGCCGCCCGCATGCAGAAGAGGATGGGCGAGGCGGTCGCGAGGGTGGCCAGGAAGGTGAACGACACGGTGGAGAACAAAACGGATTCCCTGGGTAAGCCCGGCGCTCCGTCCCGGCTCCCGCTCGGGGCCCGGACAAGGATCGGGTATCCGGGAGCAGGGCTCTATTTTTCACTGCCACGGTCTAAAAAAAGCTGTTGGCGTTCCCTCCCCGCAGCTCTGGGGAAGGGAAAGGCTCCCCCTCAGCCCCCCAAAGTTAGAGCAGGTTCACATAACCCCATGGGATGTGTCCCTCCTTGCGAGCAGTGCCAGGAGCAGATTTTTTCCCCATGCTGCCTTTTCAGATTCGTGTTTTTGTGCAATTTCCCCATTTCCAGCTAATGTCTGAGAGCGGGGTGCAGTTCATCAAAGGAGAGAGGAGAAAGCCACTCATTTTTATTCCCGCTGAATTCCCGGCCCTGGGATATAAACCGGTGTATGCCGGGAGCTGGAGCTTCATCGCTCAGGCTCTCCACATCCTCCTGAGAGAAACGTGGGAGGATGGAACTTGCTCCGGCTGCCCCCGCAGTGGCTTTGGGGAGGGAGCAGGAAGCAGAGCCCATCCTGGGGCTGGGATTCAGGGTTTCCATCCCTGTTGTCTCCTGGGAGGGGAAACAGAAACAACTCAGGACGAAACAAAAAGGCCACGAGGTGAGAAGCACAACCAAATCTTTTTCCCCTCCCCACTGCTTGCCACGGGACAACCACCCATGGCCATGAGAAATCCCGCCAGGAGCACGCCCAGGGAAATCCCTGCTCCATCCCCATCAGCGGTGGGATAAGCATCCCTGAGGTGGGATAAGCATCCCTGAGGTGGAATAAGCATCCCTGTGGTGGAATAAGGATCCCTGCGCTGCTCAACCACCCCCAGGGAATTAGGGACACGGGGGGGCAGGATGACTGAAGTTGTTAGGCATGAACAGGCTGGCTGAGGGCTTCAAAAGGACGGTGCAGCCTGGAAGTAGTTGCAATGTGATTTAGGATTGAACATCTAAGCCAGAACAGCCTTGGCGTTCCTGATGGGATCAAACTCAAAGTTTGTGGAGGTGACTGCAAAGTGACTCCCATAATGGAGAGGAGTAGGAAGAGGACAGCACTGAGATGGGCAAATTTGGGATGAAGGGGTGGAAAACCAGGGGGAAAGCTCTGCTCCATCCCAGTTGGATGCACTGTGAGGTGCCTGGGTCTCTCTGTGCGCAGATCTGGCCAACTGCAAACTGATGACCTTCCCCGTTGGAATCTACAAAGCCATGAGGAGTGTCACCGAGGGGATCCATCGCATCTCCCTGGCCAACAATGAGCTCAAGTCCATCACCAGCCGCTTCGTCACCACCTTCAGCCAGCTGACAGGTAAGGGACAGCCACTTCCAATCCTCTGGGACACTCAGGAAGCCCCCAGGTTGCAGCAGAGGCGGCAAAGCACCCAAGAGTCTCCCTTGAGCTCACACCTCATTGCAAACCTTAGTTCAGACCCCAAAAAATCAATTTTTCCTTAGACCTGCTGCCCCTTGAAGGAAGAGGACACTGGTTCTGCTCTCACCCACCCTTCCAAAGTGGTATCAGGCTGCTGCGGGGTCACTCATCACCCCCCAGCTCCCTCCAAGGATGGGGCTGGGGGTGGACGAGGACAGGAAAGGCAGCCTGGGGATAACGGGACATGGCAGAGACGGGGCAATCCAGGCCGTGCCGGCTAATTAGTCCTCATTGTGAGACATCAGCGAGAGTTAATCACTGCGGGAGATGGGAGCGATCATCAGCACCACCCCGGGGACACCTCCCTGCGGAGCCCAGAGAAAGCAGCCAGAGGGCTCATCCGCTAAAAAATGGCCATGCAGGCATCCCGAGCATCCAGTACCACGGCATTGAACACCGAGGACGGCACTGGGGGATGCTCTGGCAGCTTCTAAAATCAATTTTGTTCCTACGACGTACCACACAAATGCCACTGTGGTGGGTGCCTGGGGAGGCTTCCCTTGTTCTGCAGCTGGAGCATCATCTGTGAGAACACCCCTAGGCTGGGGAAAGGAAATCACACATGGAGCAAAGGAAATCAATTTTCATTTTCTAGACAGCACAACAAGCCCTGAAGGGAAAAAAAGGGCCTTGTTTCCCAGCAAGGGCTTTGCTCCACCAGTAAACCAATCACTCCGGGTCTCAGCAGGGACAGACATCCCAGCACTGGGGACAAGCTGAATAAGGCAGGACCTATAAATACCAGGTATTAGCAGGGGCAGGGCAGCTTGTGTGGGTATTTATAGTGCCAAAAGCCCTGTGTCACTGGAGAAGGGCGCCGGGACAGCGGAATTTGGGTTCTGTTCCCAGGAGTGCTGCTCCTGGCCCCACAGGAGCCCACTTCTGGGGCAGGAAAGCATCACAGGCACGTAAACTGCGTAGAATGGATGTTTTTCACATATAAAGACCTGTCTTCCACCATTCTGTTTATTCCTCAGAGGGTGTTCAGGCACAGAAAGTTAGCCTTAAGCCATGACACATGTCCATTGGGGAGGTAATTGCACTGATTTTATGAGGAAATATTCCTTATTTTTTACAGCTCCTGCTTGCAAAAGGCTGCCCAATTTCATTAGGAAAGCCTGAGGAAACCAACAAAAACATCACTCCTAGAAGTGGTATTCCCAGCAGGCAACACTACAATGGCAACCACGGAAAACAGCAAAAAAATAAGCCCAATTTTTGGAGCCGGAATCCCACTGATGGACCTGGCAGTCCACGGGGGACAGAGGCTGTGAATCGAGCCGTGCATTCGCGACTTTCCCATCTTTTTCCCTGCATCCCACCACCTCCCTTCTCTCTTCCCAGAGCTCAACCTGGCAGGCAATTACCTGCACCGCCTGCCCGAGGAAATCACATCCCTGCTGCACCTCCGGGCCATCAACCTCTCCCGCAACAGATTCCGCCGCTTCCCGGAGCCCCTGGCCACCGTGCCCGCCCTGGAGAGCATCGACCTGGAAGAGAACGAGATCGCAGGTGAGGAGGAGCTTTTCCCACTGGAAAAAGGTGATTTAGCATCACCCGAGGGATGATGCTAAGTAATCAGAGCCTGCTTAGCCATTTGCCTTTCCCGGAGTTTTCGCCGCCTCCCAGGGAAAAGCCGCTGCAGGCGTAGTGGGAATCAAGCCCCATTCAAGCTGCCCTGTTCACCATGCAGCTCTTAAAGGCTCCTCCAACTGGGGTGACCCAAAATCCCCAGATTTCATTAAAAAGCCGGAGCTGATTGCAGAACCGCTGGGCTGGGGTGTTTGCTGCCAGGCTAAGCAAGGACACGAGCCCACCTGAACATTTCCCGGAACAAACAGGAGCTGTTTAACACTACAAAATCCCCTAAAAATTGAATTAAAGGAATGGTGAGAGACGCTCATCCCTCAGCCTTGCAGCGTCAGGAAAATCTTTCATGTGCAAAAGCCGAAGGCTTTGGAGTCTCCAAAAGCTGGGCAAAAGGGGCAGCTGTTGTACACGGATAAAAGGGGATTTATTTAGGAGGCAGCTTTCAAAGAGCCCGGGCTGCAGCACCCCACAGCCCCCACGGATCCCCAGGGAGGCGAAGGTCGGAGTCCGCTCCGTTTTGCTGTTTTATCTGGGATTGCTTCAGCTGCTGCTGGGAAAGCTGCTCCCTGCAACACAAGTTTTATTAACAGCCTCACGTCAGCTGCTCCCCAGCTGTGCCTGTAGAAACGCTGGAATTAAAAACTGCTTCCACGGGAGCCAGAGAAAGACACGGCTTTTCCTCACCCTCTTTTTCTCTCCCCCCTCCCGGAGAGAGCTGTCTCACTTTTAGTTCCCTCCATCACTTTTTGAGTCTAATTGGCTGATTTTAATCCGACCTGGTCTCCAAACAGCGTTTTTCCCACTCATTTTATGCAAGCAGGATGCTGCAAGAAGGGAATGCAGCTTTTTGGTGCTTTTTTCCCTGCTAAAATGCAGGGAGGAAAGGCTGGATCCAGGGCTGCTCCCAGCTGGATTGATCCTAGGGGAGAGGGTGGCTTGAGAACCACGCTGCCAGGCTTGGTCACCTCCCACCAGGCTCCCCTCCACATGTGGGGAAAATAGAAATCGAGTCAAATTTAACAATGTCAAGCCAAAATGTTGTAGGGATATGACTGAGTGGTGCACACGATGTTGTCTGGCTGCAGAAAAAGGTGACATGAGCTTATTTTACACATTTTCTGGAAAGGGAAGAGAAAGAGACTGGAAAGCCAGGGGGTTCTCAGCCCATTTCTTCCAAGGAAACAAAAACCTGGGCGATCACATTGCTCCTGCCAGCCCTTCCCAAACAGATTCCAGGCTTCCCTGCAGGTGAGCTTGTGTTTAGAAGGTTGCAGATGGCCTGGTTTGTGGTGCTGTGCCAGTGCTGGTCCTGCCTGTCCTCCTCTGCCATCCCAGGGATGCTGGAGAGGCTCCTGCCAGGGCTGCAAACCCGATTTAAAAGCTCCTGCTGAAGAAGGGCTGAGTGACCTACCAAGACATATTGAACTGGAGGTGGTAGGTAATGTTTTCCAAAGGGAAACAGGAGTAAAAGGAGATTAATTAATGCCTGCCTGGAGCCTGTGGGCTGTGTGGAAGGAGACATTTAGTGCCACAAGCCACCCTTTTCATCTAAATAAGCTCTTAACGCTGGACTGTAATTATGTATGTATTACTGTCAGTGCTTTTAACTCTTTCCCTGATAATTAGAGTTATATCAAATCAGCGTTTTAAGCTCCCAAATCCATGGGGATGTTTTGGTGCCTGGAGCTTCAGCTTCTCTTTCCCTTATTCCTTGATTAATGGTTTAATAGGGATGATGTTGAGACTGCTGCCAGGGCTGGGGAGGTCACTGCTGGGGGGCAACAGTGGTTGATTTTGTCCTCCTGAGAATGTCGAGGTGGGACAAAGTGGGACGGTTTCAAACTGAGGGCAGGGTTAGATGAGATATTGGGAAGAAATTCTTCCCCGTGAGGGTGATGAGGGCGTGGCACGGAGAAGCTGTGGATCCCTGGAAGTGTCCAAGGCCAGGCTGGATGGAGCCTGGAGCAACCTGGGATAGTGGAAGGTGTCCCTGCCTCCATCCAGGGGGTCACCTGGATGAGCTTTAAGGTCCCTTCCAACCCAGACCATTCCGATGGTGTCACTCACTTATTGTCACATTCTGCTTTAACTGTGTTAAAGCCTTTTCCTTCCCTGTTTTTTACTTAACTGGTGCAGGCAGCATGAATAATTCAGGCTCAAATGCAAGTGCCTCATCCATTGGGAAGGCAGCAAGTGATGCTTTGGGTTGTTTTTAGAGGAATTTGTGGCTCCCACGGCACAGCCCTACAGCTACAAGGCTGCACTGTGTGCCCTGCCTGTCCCTTCATGCCAGGGCTGAGTCACTGCTCCTCACCTGGAATCAAGGTGCAGAGCTGAGCTGTTCCCAGCCCGGGAAGGTCTTGGTCTCCAAAATACTTTCCTTAACTCCCCAATTTAAGCAAAATGGATGAAAGCGCTTTTAACTTTATCACACTGCGTAAGAGGATGATTAAACTTCTTATTCTCCACTGCATTAGATGGTGAGTAAGTAGGAAGATCTATGAAAAAATTTATTACTTTTGCGCATCAAGGGGAAAAGAACAAAAAGCAAAATGATACGGGGGAACGGCAGTGAACAAATCTACCATGAAGAAGAGTTATTAAAAAAATTCATGTGAAGCTCTGCCTGATGAGATATGCACTCCTAGGGAATTTGTGTATGGAAAATAGCACCATTTTCTGGAGGAGAAAGAGAGAAAAAAACAAAGGCATAAAAGTGTTTGAGTATTTTTCCAGCATAAAATAAGTTTCATGGTTTGAAAATCACATAATCATCTACCGGATATAATTACAACCCCGCAATTCTGCTCCAGGTGCTGGCAGAAGAAACAAGAGCTGGGGTATAAAAGGCTCTTGACATTTTGGTGGCCAAATTAAAAAGAAATTGGTTTTGGTAAATCAGACAGGTGGGCTTTGCAAACCCAAAATATTGTGAATTGTAGCAAAAAGCTAAATCTATCACCTTTTAATGAGGTTAATGGTTATGTTTTCATATCAGCCTCATTCCTCTGCTCACAGTGGATTCACATTGGGACCATCCAGGAGAGCTGCACCTTTTTTTTTAATGCAGAGTTTGTAAATGTAATGTTTTCTAAAGCACAACACCCAAATTCATGGAAATTGCAAAATAGGAGGGTGCCTGTTGATGGCTGAGAGCCATTTTGCAGCCTGTCCAACAAGGGCAAAGACCACGTGCCCTCCTGTTAGCTTGGAGAGGGCCCCTGGGCATTGCAACACCGGGAATAAAATTAGGGAATAAGTCTTTGAATCCCAGTTTAGTGTCCCAGAGGGGGTTTTATTAGGACTGGGAGAAGCGGAGGGCAGTGCCCACGTTGGATATCTTGGTGTTTGCACCTTACATTCTGTACAATCACAGGATCGTTTAGGTTGGAAAAGACCTCTAAGATCATCGAGCCCAACCAACAACCATTTGCCTGAGCAGCTGGATAAATTAATATTTCACTGCGTTTCTGTTTTGATCAAAGCCTGCAGGCCAGCAGGAGCAGGGTTTGCTGCTGGCTGTCCATCACGAGGAGCTTTCATCCCTTCCGCCCCTCCAGGATGGATTCTCACCTCCGTGCTCTCTTTCCAGAGGTGCCGACGGATAAATTGGCCTCCATGGCATCGCTGCGGAGCCTCAACCTGCGGGCCAACCCCGTCGGCCCCGAGGTGCGCCTGCTGGTCCGGCCCCTCGTTCCCTTCGACCTGCTGCTGTCCCCAGAGGAGCCCATCCCTAAAATCTGACAGGATCCCGGGGTGCCCGAGCTGTCCCGAGGGGCGACTGCCCACGAGAGTGGTTTGGCTTAGGTCAGTCCCTGCTACGCCCCTGTTTCTGTCCCAAAGCCGCGGCCAGCGGGTCCCAAACCCGAGCGAGTGCCTTGTTTTTCCTAAATTAAAAGCAAGCAGCGGGGCTCCCCCGTGAAGGGATGGCTCTGCCAAATCCCGAGCCAGGGAATCTCCTGCTTATGTGTTTTGGGGATGCAGAGGAGCTGCAACACATGCGGTGGGAGGTTTGGGTAAAGCTGGAGGGGGAGCTGGATGTTCAGCCTCCCACCAGGGCGGTGATGGTGGAGGACATCCCTGCAGCTGTAAGGGTTCTCCCTGGAATTGCTGACGTGGTGGTGTGCCAAGTGCCTGATTAAATGCTTTCCTGTTACATCAGGGGGTTTGTATCTGATTAAATTCGAATTACCAGTCTTGTCCTTAAAGAAGCCCCTTCGCGCAGCTGCTCACTGCAACCTCCAGCTGGATTCTCCCAGACCCGAGCAGTATTTCCCTGGAAAAATCCTTGTTTTCCAAGGAACTTTTCTTCCCTTCTGTTTTTTCACCGTGGAAATCAAAGCAACCCAGTGCCAGTGGGTCCCCACACGCTGCTCACCCCGTGGGTGTCCCCAGAAGTGTGCGCCCACCTCTTGGGTGCTGTGGGTCCTCAGGTTGTGCTGATTCTCTTCTCAGGAAGAAAAGTCCTGGAGAGAGTGGCTTCTCGGTGGCAGGGAGGCCACTGCCAAGCACACCCATGTCCCTCAGCAGTTGGCTGCCTGCAAAAAAACAAATATCCTGGGAGAAACCCCAGATGTTATCTCAAAATGCCCTGTTTAAACATCTCCCTTGTTTGTTCCTTTGGGTATTTAAGGGACAAACGCTTCCCAGTGGTGCGTGCTGGCTGGGGACAGCCAGGAATGGTTAATCTTGTAAATATTTGACTTCTAGACTTGCCAAACTTTGGCAAATATTATGGTAAGAGATGTGGGGCGTGCTGGAGGAGCTGGGGTTGAGTGGAGCAGCCTGGAGCCAAGACCAGCATCCCTAAACATCGTGTTGCTTTTCCCTGTGTGTGGATTGATGGATGGGGGACCTCCCCAGCCGTCTTGAGGCTCCTGGCATATTTTCCCCGCCGGGACGGACAGGAGCGCTGCTGGGGACACCGGCCATCAGCTGCCAGCATCAGTCTGGGGACCTCGGCGGCAGTGAGGGGACACAGACCCCGACCCTCCGCCGGGAGCGAACCTGGTCCCTCCCTCTCCTTGCCCCCCGTGGGCTGGCCGCCCCCGCGCTGTCTCATCCGCGGGGGGCTGCTGCGGGTCCCCCGGTATCCATGGCGATAGGAGGCTGTTTCCCCCCGCGCCCCCTCCCCTTCTCCGCTGCAGCCGGCGAGCAGCCGCAACCGGCGCGGCGGCACCGCGGCGGCGGCACCGGGGCTCCGGACCGGGCGGGAGGGACGGAGGGAGGGACGAGGGCGAGCTGTGCCCCCTCCCTGGGCAGCAGATCGCCCCCGGCGGTAGCCCCCGCATGGCAGCGATGCAGCCCCCGGAGCCGGGTCGGGCCGGCGGAGGTGAGTGCCAAGACTTGATTTATTTTATCTCCCAAAAATGCTATCCAGCCCTCATCCCAGCCCCCTGTTCCATCAGACCAGCCTTTCCCTGCGGTGGTTTCCCACAGCCAGGCAGGGAGGCAGGTGGTCCATCGCTCCCCGTCCGGTCCCCCCATCCCGTTGTCACCACGTCCGAGATGTCAGTGCAGAACTGAGGATGCCTGTATCCATCCATCCATTCCTCCACCCGTTCATCCATCTATCCACTCATTCATCCATCCATCCAGCACCAACCCGGGTGCTCAGCAGCTCCTTATTTTCCTTTCCCCATCTTCCACCTTGCTTTTAAAACCACCTCCAATTCCACAGGATACCAGCCTCCTGCTCGTGCTGCACTGCAGCTCCAAAAGATAAAGTCCAGCAAAGTTTCAGGCTTAATAGCACAGGTTTTGGGCAATATTATTACAGTCTTTGTTATTGCTCCTGCTTACAAAGCTGTTTTATGCATCTGATGCCGACTATCTGGAGAATCTTGCTGCCTCGATCCCGCTACTCCCTTGCCTCTCCAAGAGGCTCCTTCTCCTGTGTCGGCTGCAACCCACCCCCGGCGCCTTTCTGAAGCCCCACTGGTAATGCGTTGCCCAAATCCTGCATCCAGGACTGGGATATTAAGGGTCGGATAGGGCCCTCCTGCCTGCTGGAACCTTGAGGAAGCCGGTGGTTCCCGTGGCTGGGAAAAGCATCTCGGCTGGCGAGCTGAGCACCGGCATCGGCACAGGGATAGAGGGATGCTCCAGCTGCCCATCACACAGCGGCTTTGAAGGGCTGTCTCAGCGCGGGGCTGACCTGCAGGCGCTTAGGCTGAGCCTCAGAGCTAAAACGTGCCTTTCCTTGCCTTAACGCTGTAGCCTGGATTCTCCCGGAGCCGGTCCCGTCACCGCTGCAGGCAGCTCCTGCCCACGCCCGGCATCCTCCCGCATCCCCGCCTGCGTGCGGCTGGGGAAGCCCGAGGGTGGGAGCTGCTCCCCGTTCAGTCCGTAGTGACAAAATGCCATCCCCGCGCCTCCACCAGAAGCTCCCAGACGATGATCAGGATTATATTTATCGCCTTAGATGTGAGAGGAGGGGAGGGTGTCCTCTGCCCCAGCCTCTTTCCCTTGGTTATTGCGGCTTTGCCAGGGAGAATAAGATTTTGCGGAATATCGAATTGTAAACCTTGGAAGCACAAGGAGAAGCAGCAGCAGTCACCCGGGGGCAGGGATGCTCCCAGGCCAGCCGTGACTGGGACCACACGGATGCAGCTCCCATGAGGCCGGAGCATTGGAGTGTCGGGATGTGGATTTGTCTTCCTTGCATCATTCCTAAAAAAGGCCCAAGAGATCAGGATGTCTTCTGGGCTGCTCTAATTCCTCATCAAAAGAATGATGCAAATAATAATGATATCGAGTCATAACGATATAAAATAATAATTATATCAAATAATAACGATATCAATGGTATCAAACAATAATGATGTAAAATAATTCAGCCGAGGTGCTACAGAACCTTGAGCTGTGTCACCCGAGGAGGAGGAGACTTGTTGGGGCCCTGAGATGAGTCCAGCAGGACATATCCCAGCCAGTCTGGGCAATGGAATAAATGTGAAAACTCACCTCTGGAGGTATTAAGGAATGAAGGGAATAATTGCTTTATTCTCTCCCGGCTTCATTTTCCTGTCTTCCCTTCCCCAGGCCCTTCCAATGGCACCTGGTGGCCCAACTCCAGTGCTAGCCACCTCCTGAGGGAGAACTACACCTTCCTGGCCTACTACCAGCATTCCTCCCCCGTGGCCCTCATGTTCATCCTGGCCTACACCTTCATCTTCCTCATGTGTGTGATCGGCAACGTCCTGGTGTGCTTCGTCGTGGCGAAGAACCGCCAGATGCGCACGGTCACCAACATGTTCCTCCTCAACCTGGCCATCAGCGACCTGCTGGTGGGCATCTTCTGCATGCCCACCACACTGGTGGACAACCTCATCACAGGTGAGCAGGGCAGAGGAAGGGGTGAGACATGAGGAACAGAGAGAAAGTGTCCCCCATGCATGAGTGGGAAACATGCCTTTTTTTTTTTTTTTGAGGTTTTGGCCATTTGTGGCAAAATAAGTTTGACCCTAATGCTGCATTTGCATATTTGTTTGAAGTTCAGCCACCATTCTTCACCAAGAAGACTGAAAAAAATTCCTTCATGTATCCACCTTTTCCCATGCTGGCTCAGCTCTGCCTGTTGACCTTTCCAAAGATAAGGGAGTGGGGAGGGTTCAGCTGCAGCAGCAGCCAGGCCATAGAGCAGGGTTTGTATTTATTTATTATGGGGAGTGATTTATTTATTGCCTTGATATTGGGGTCAAGAAACAAGATGAAAGTCCTTCTGATGGAGGAGCCCAAAGTCGGTAGGAAAAATGACAGCCACCATGTTCCTTGAGTTTATAAGTGTAATGTGTGTCTTTTTGACCAATTTTGGGGTTCTTCTCCAAGGATCCATGCTGCTAAAGGCACACTTCAGACAAGCCCCCTGTTAGAAGCAGAATTTAGCATCCCCCAGCAACAACACAGTGGATGGGGACATCTAAAGGGAGCTGGGTGAGCCAGAGGCACCTACAGCCTCCATGGTGTCCCCTCACAGGTTGGCCCTTTGACAACATCATGTGCAAAATGAGCGGCCTGGTGCAGGGCATGTCCGTCTCCGCCTCCGTTTTCACGCTGGTGGCCATTGCTGTGGAGAGGTACGTTGGAATGGGAACGTGGGGATGTGAGGACCAAGCAGGTCCAGGTGCACTGTGTGGTTTCTGTTGTGGGAAAGCTCCTGGGAATGTCAGGAGCCTGTCACAGCTCTCCAGGAGGACCACAGAGCTGTCCATGGGGCATTCCAGCAAGGTGTCCTTCCCCACAATGGGCTGAAAACAGCAAAGCTGGTGACACCCCAACCTATCTCTGCCACCAAAAGACACATGTAAAGAGCAACCCACCTCACCCTCCATTCCCAGCCCCGGGTCCTGGCCGCCATCCTTCCCCCAGGGATGTCCCACCAGGTGCCCAAAGCCACCACCATCTGCTCTCTGACAGGTTTCGCTGCATCGTCCACCCCTTCCGGCAGAAGCTGACGCTGAGGAAAGCCCTGCTGACCATCGCCATTATCTGGGTGCTGGCCCTGCTCATTATGTGCCCCGCTGCTGTCACCCTGACTGTCACCAGGGAGGAGCACCACTTCATGGTGGACACCTACAACAACTCCTACCCTCTCTACTCCTGCTGGGAGGCCTGGCCCGAGACGGGGATGCGGAGGATCTACACCACTGTCCTCTTCTCCCATATCTACGTGGCTCCCCTTGCCCTCATCATCATCATGTACGCCCGCATCGCCTTCAAGCTCTTCAAGTCAGTGGCGCCTGCCCACGGCGGAGAGGAGCCAGAGGGGAGGAGGATCTCCCGGAGGAAGGCCAAGGTCATCAACATGCTCATCATTGTTGCTCTCTTCTTCACCATCTCCTGGCTGCCCCTCTGGACACTGATGCTGCTGACGGACTACGGGAGGCTGAGCGAGGGCCAGCTCCGCCTGCTCACCGTCTACGTCTACCCGTTCGCCCACTGGTTGGCCTTCTTCAACAGCAGTGCCAACCCCATCATCTACGGCTACTTCAATGAGAACTTCAGGCGGGGCTTCCAGGAGGTCTTCAGAGCCCCGCTGTGCTCGCTCCACTGCCACCGCAGGCCCTACAATCCCCGGAGCCACGGCCGCGGGACCCTCTTTGGCACCCGCAACCGCGTCTTCACCCAGGCACGAACCAGCGACTCGCCGGCCGTGTCGGAGTCGGGGCCGCTGGCCCCGCGCTGCGCCGGTGTCCCTGCGTGGGATGGCTGAGGAGCCATGGCCACCAAACCACTCTGGACCAAGGGCTTGTGGGGTGGGGAGTGCGGATTTGCCACGTTACGGGCAAGAGACATTGAAATAAAGGTGTATCCCACTGATGCCTTGTCCCTGGCTTGGCTCCTCCACTTCCCCCACAGCACCATCCAGAGGGCCCCAGCTGAGCCCCCTGGCACCACAGGCCCCATGGCCCTGGCAGAACTCCCCTCATCCAGCCCCAGCCCAGGCATGGGGCCAGAGAATGCAGGGATCCAGGAGAAGTGAGGGAGAACGGGCCATCCTGTGCCATGCTTGGCCATGCCACGGAGAGGCATGCAGCACCATGCTGTGCTGGACCAAGCCATGCCATGCGGGACCATGCCAAGCCACGCTGCCACGGCCATGCCAAGAAGGACCAAGCCGTATTGTGCTGGACCCTTGTTATCATGGCCATGGGGAATGGACCACTCCATGGCCATTCCATGGATGGGAGATGCTGTGGCCGTGCTTTATCAAGGCATCCCATCCCATGCTATTGTGTCCCTGCTGGACCAAACCGTGCCATGCAGGACAATGCCACCCCTTGCTATTGTGGCCAATCTGGATTACGTCCCACCTCACTGCAGTGGCCATGCCGGGCAGGACAATGCCACTCCTTGCTATTGGGGCCAATCTGGATCACATCCCACCACGCTGCAGTGGCCATGCCAGGCAGGACCACGCTATCCCATACCGCAGTGGCCATGTCAGGCAGGACCAAGCGATGCCACGCCAGTCCATGTCACGCTGTTACACCTACGCCGGGCAGAATCATGCCATTCCAGACCACGCCGACCCGCCCTTCCGTGGCCACGCGAGGCAGGACCATGCCGTGGCAGACCATGCCCACACTTACTTTCGTGGCCATGCTAAACCATGCTGCGCTAGGACCACGCCGTGCCAGACCATGCCACCACTTCCTATCGTGGCCATGCTAAACTATCCTGTGCTAAGACCACGCTGTGCCATACCATGCCACCCTTTGCTATCATGGCCGTGGTGAACGATGCTGGGGTAGGACCACCCCGTGCCCGCCCATGCCACCCCTTGCTATCGTGGCCATGCTAACCCATGCTGGGCTAGGACCACACCGTGCCGGACCATGCCACTCCTTGCTATCGTGGCCATGCTAAACCATGCTGGGCTAGGACCACGCTGTGCTGGTCCGTGCCACCCCTTTGCTATCGTGGCCATGCCCACCCATGCTGGGCTAGGACCACACCGTGCCGGACCATGCCACTCCTTGCTATCGTGGCCATGCTAAACCATGCTGGGCTAGGACCACACTGTGCCGGACCATACCACACCACGCTGTGCTGGACCATGCCACCACTTGCTATCGTGGCCCTGCTAAACCTTGCCGGGCTAGGACCACACTGTGCCGGCCCATACCACACCACGCTGTGCTGGACCATGCCACCCCTTGCTATCGTGGCCATGCTAAACCATGCTGGGCTAAGACCGCACGAGCCTCGTGCAGGGCAAGCGTGTAGATCCCGGGGGACGCCGAATCATTCAAGACAAGAACCACACCATGCCAGACCATGCCACCCTTGGCTATCGTGGCCATGCTAAACCATGCTGGGCTAAGACCGCACGAGCCTCGTGCAGGGCAAGCGTGTAGATCCCGGGGGACGCCGAATCATTCAAGACAAGAACCACACCATGCCAGACCATGCCACCCTTGGCTATCGTGGCCATGCTAAACCATGCTGGGCTAAGACCGCACGAGCCTCGTGCAGGGCAAGCGTGTAGATCCCGGGGGACGCCGAATCATTCAAGACAAGAACCACACCATGCCAGACCATGCCACCCTTGGCTATCGTGGCCATGCTAAACCATGCTGGGCTAGGACCACACTGTGCCAGACCATGCCACTCTTTGCTACCGTGGCCATGCTACACCATACTGGGCTAGGACCACGCTGAGCCGGTCCGTGCCAGCCCATGCTGTTGCGGCCATGGCGAGCAGGACCATCACACGCCGGGAAGAACCATTCCAAGCCGGGAAGAACCGCTCCAAGCCGGGCAGGACCATTCCAGGCCGGGCAGGACCATTCCAAGGCGGGCAGGAGCGCTCCGTGCGGCGCCGCGTGGCGCGGGGCGGGCCGGGAGCGC
>VWPU01011824.1:0-37467 GCA_013398955.1 Callaeas wilsoni
CGCCCCGCCCCCCGCCGCCAGCCGCGCGCCGGGCGCAGAAGGGCGCTCGCTGCACGCGCGCGGCCGTGGAGCTTTCTGGAACAGCGCGTGGAGGTGCGCGGTTCGCTGTCCAGGCACAAATCAGTCCCTCAGGCACAAATCAGTCCCCCACGGGCCGCGACCTGCCACCTCTGCCCAGCCGGGGGGTGTCCCACCGCAGCCACGGCCCACGGCACCGATGGACGCAGGTCACAGGCTTGGGGCAGTCCTGGCTGTCGCTGCATGGCAGAGGGCGAAGAAGGAGAGTTGAGGGAGCTTTGGGCTGTGCCACTGCCCGGGAGCATCTAGCACGGGATGATTTCCCCACCTCAGAAGCCGTATTGCACGTGGACCAGAGCACCGCGCTGAGTCCTGGATGTCATTGTGTGCCGTCAGCTCTTTTGTCTTCTCTACAAACACAGGCTGCTGTCCCTGAGCCGAGGGCAGGCCCCGAGCTGTCCCCACAAACAGCGGCTGCTGTCCCCACAAACACAGGCTGCTGTCCATGAGCCGAGGGCAGGCCCTGAGCTGTCCCCACAAACAGCGGCTGCTGTCCCCACAAACACAGGCTGCTGTCCCTGAGCGGAGGGCAGGCCTCCAGCTGTCCCCACTAACACAGGCTGCTGTCCCCACAAACACAGCATGCCGTCAGGGAGCCGAGGGCAGGCCTCCAGCTGTCCCCACGAACACAGGCTGCTCTCCCTGGGCCGAGGGCAGGCCCGGAGCTGTCCCCACAAAGAGCGGCTGCTGTCCCTGAGCCGAGGGCAGGCCCCCAGCTGTCCCCACAAACAGCGGCTGCTGTCCCTGCGCCGCGGTCTTTCCCCCAGGATTCCCCGACCACCGAGATCGCCGCCCTTGCCCTGCGCGACGCCCTTCCGCTCTCCCCACAAACACAGGCTGCTGTCCCTGAGCCGATCCAAAAAAAAAAAAGGGGGGGACAGCTGAGTCGTGCACAACCCTGCAGAGACCCGCACCGAGCAGCAGCAGTGGGCGAACCTTGAGGCTCTCCTCATGCAGCAGAGGAGGACTAACCCTAAGGTGAGGAATAAACATCAATGGGGGAAATATGCTAAAAATGCAAAAGACCACCCCCCATCCAAAAAAAAAAAAGGGGGGGACAGGTTTTAAGTCTTGCAGTGTGCACATAAAGCAAAAATAAAACCATGGCTCCAAGAAGCTTTTAATTTAATTAAGCATAGCAATGTTGCATGAAACAGGGAACACAGGGACACATGCAGCATGTTAATGACCATACTATGGAAAAGCTTTTTCATATATTCGACTTTGCCATCATAGACTGCGAATGTTAATTAACAGTCCCTTTTCTCTTTACATGCAAAGTACAAGAAAAAGAAACAATATAATTGAATCATCTAGTCATTCATTCAGCAGGTAGGATGGACGTTATTTACTGGAAAGACATATATGGGAATATACTAAAGAAAGATCTGAGCTAGTTTAGGAAAATCAGCGTAGCAATATAGGATAATCAGCATGGCAATATAGGAAATCAGAAGTCAAGAGAGTAGAAAATGCAACATATTACTATGCTAAATCCTCTACACAACCCAAGAAATAAACATAAATAAATAAAGGATAAAGGTGCATCTTTTGGGAAGGGTGTTTAACTTCTGTTTGGAAATTCTTAAACAGAAACCCACATGATGAAATTATATATATGGTACATTCACAGTGAATCTGAGACATTTGAAATGCACCCGACCCATAGAGCTGACCCTATATGCGTGTGCCTCACAGAGCTGATCCATGGACACAGCAAGGCCCTACATCACACAGACAGCTGGGAAATAAGCTGCCATTAATTGTACAGCATTCAAGGAATTCACACTTTGGCTTTATTCCACAATGTTAAGCAATACAATACTTCTACTCCAAGTTATGGTCCAGAACAGTCCAAATCAACAACATCCAAGATCCAACAGTTAGGCTTCCTAAACCATGCCCAAAGAAATTTGAGATACCCAAGAGTAGGTGCCATATAAGCCAGCATATTAGAGAAAACAATTGAAGATTATGGAAATGGTTGACTTTTATTCTTTTTTTGTTACTATTTTTTTCTCTAGAATTCAAGAACTTTTGAGAAAACAGTGTGAAGGAACTTATTCTAATTTGGGGATTGAAGCACTAATCCATGAGCCCCAGAGCTGCATTAGGAAATACTTTTCTTTCTTTCAAAAATTGCAAATGTCTCTTTCAAGAAATGCGCAGAGAAATTCCACTTGGTAGTGGCAAGACGTGGGTTCCAGAGAATTAATTCTCCCTGTAAATAGGGCCTCTTCACCACCGGAACAGGCAGAGCCTTACCAACAGAAACTCTTTATATTTTAAAACTTTCTGGATTTGTGCATCTGTCTCCTGCCTACAATTCTCAGATTTAGCTCTTTACACTTATCCTTTGTAGACAGAGCTACCCGAAGGACACAGCTGCCTTGTAAATGTACTTCCATTTACTGGGAGCACCTCAAAGTGCTCCAAATGCAGTGCAGTGCTAAACTCAGGGCGCGCCAGTCAACTGTCATCAGCTGATGCAACTGTCATCAGCATCTTAGCAAACCTGAAGCCCACCTCAGTCTTCTCTGCCTTGATTTTTCTGGGATAGCATTCCATCAGCTCACAGTGCTGGCAGGAGGATCAGTACCATGAAGTCTGGATGATGCTCAAGTATTAGTTGAACACTCTTTAAGAATGTACAGAAAAGCTCAGAAACTTGTGCAAGAAAGTAGACTGAGTTGTCTTCTCAACCACACGACCCCAAAGGCAAGTATAACCACTGAAGATCGGGAACCAGTCACTCTTGAGGTAAGGGCATCCTGAGGGATAGGAGGGGTGAGGGGGTTATTTTTTATATATATAAGATATGTATATATCTTACAATAAATGTGCATTTATGTTCATTCCTCCCAAAATACTGCACCAGAGCAGGTTTCAGGTTCCTCCAGGCAAGAACTCTGGATGTGCAACAATGGTAGCCTTGATCTACTCCTAAGAGCAGCACACAACAGTGTAGACACAGCCAAAAACACTCATGTTAGATATGTAGGCATTTAAATCACAGCCAAGCTCTTTGGTTTGATTTACAGTGGAAGTAGGGCTCTTTTACTTTAGCAAAATGAAATCAAATCAAATCAAAACAAGTTCATTCTTATTCAGAAACCAGTAAAATACTCTTTTCCATACCCTTCGGAAATTAAATATTAGTTTTACTCGCCTGTCAGCACTCAACACTGAATTGCAGCTCATCTTCTCTCAGCCTAATAAACACTGTAGATACCAGCTCAGTTTGTATGATGTTGGAGAATTCAACACCACTTTTAGTCTATCCAGGGTGGTCTACATTCTTGATTAATGTTTATTTCCCCACTGCTTTGCTCTGTTGGTTCACAGAGAAAAGGCACCAGCTCACCTGAGCTACCAGGATTAAAGGATAAACTGACAATTTAGCTTGCTCAGAATTTTGCCTGAAAGTGACAGAAATAAAACACATATCAAAGGATTTGATGCCTAATAGCAATGTTCTACCCCAATCATAAAGGCAGCATTAACCAGCTGTGCTGCCCACAGACCCATGTCTACCAGCAGTGGGGAAGGAAGCCCAAGGCGAGCTCAGAAGTACAGAAACTACAGCTTTGAAACTGGAGGACAATCCAGGAGTGGGGTGAGCACAGCCTGTCCTACACTCGCAACACAGAGTGCAGAGACCCACCGACTTGAGAACAGGGCAGGTGTGACCTCACTGTCAGGTGGCAGCAACCAGCCCCTCACCTAAACCCCCCCCAGGTCCTGCATGACTTCTCTACTGGGCTGAAATACCAGATTTTAGGTCAAATCACTGCAGAAAATGCACCTAAGTGTAGAGAAAGTGAGGCTGACAGGCCAAAAGGGTGGTGGAGAGGAGGTCAAAGGCTCTTTTGGCACCTGGCTGCCCCTGGGTTGCAGCATCTCATCCCTCCTCTGGTCTCATATGCAGCATTTCATACTCTCCTCAGACTGCTTCTGTGCAAAGGAGTGAGAAAACCCAGCCCCAGGCAGCTGCAATTCCAAACCACAGCCACCGCTTTTTCTGCAGCCTCCTTCAGAAAGGGAGATGCAGGACAATAACAACTTTTCCTGCTCCCCATGAACTGGCAGGAGTGTCTCCCACCTGTGGAAGACTTTTCTTTTACCTCTGTCCCACCACTGCTGGAGACATGACTGGAGCACGAGGAGCAGTGTTAGCAAAACTAGTAATTCCCTGCTAAATTTTTAAATACTCTTCTTTATATTATTGTTTATATCATCATTTATTGTTGTAAATGATAAACTGGATTTATTTTGATAGGATTACATTAACTGGATTAGTTTACTTTAACTGGATTTATTTTGTGGGGCTTCCCAACTCCTCCTGACCCTCAACACAGAAAGTAGATGAGACCAATCACCAATTTCAGGCATGAGGGGAAAGTAAAGACAAGATGATGCCTTTTGTGAATGCTTCAGTATTCAGAACAGGACCAAATAACACAGCAGGATGATGGTTTTGCTTCAAAATGCAACTTCAGAATAACATAAAGAGAGAAAAGGTGTAATCATACCATATGAGAACTTAATATTTTCAAATCCAGAGCAAAGGGAGGTCCCTGCCATATGTATCTAAATCTTGCAAAGGTCTAAAATGTAGGTCACATCTATTTAGGACACTGAGCATCCCCTTTGGCTAGTTCTACATGGCTTCACACTGAGGTACTTGAAGAGCTGTTTGGTTCTCAATGCTACTTAGCATCCAATTCTGAAATGCTATTCTGTCGCCCCAGGTATATGTATAAAGTTTCTATGGGCTTCTTCTCAGGACTGGAGACTCTGCTTTTGGGACCAAAAAAGAGGTACTGCAGTGCTGGGGATGGGAGTGTGCACATCTTTCACAGATTTTTCCCTGAAGTCTCCCAGTGCTTCATTGGTAAAGGTGCCTTAGAGTGAGTGTGCTAATTTACGTTATCTGAATAGCACACAGTTCCTTCGTGTAACGGAGAATCTGGCCAGTTTTACCCTGACTTTGACTTATAAATAATTGGGTCAAAAACTAGGAAAATTCAACAAGATTATAAAGAATGATTTCTCATAGACATATGCTTGGCCAGTTCTTCATCTTGAACTTTCTTATTCCTTCAAACTGCCAAGATTTCAGTGAATGTCTCCACACAGTTGATATATCCAAGCTTTTGCACAAACCAATGAATTAAAGAGAGCATTCAGTCCTGTGTATATTCTTTGCTTGATGCTAAAGCCCCCTGCTGATTCAGGAAAGTACAGATGTAAATTTAGAGGGTCATTTGTTTAAAGTTTTCTTTGAAGACAAACAATATGTAGTAACTCAATGCATCTAAGGACTGAACACTAAAACACGCACCAATCTGATATTTTTATGTTACTTTAAGCTAATACATTACTTAATTGCTTACTATTCTTTGAAACACAAAGCATGAGAAATTTTGAAGTTGAAAATATAGGAGATAAAAGAGAATGCAAAGTATCTCATCTTTAAATGGAGTTTTACCACCATCAGATTTAATGTAAAGATTACTAATGTTTTTAAGCTCATTTTTTACATGGCTGTCTGGGGCCTTGTTTTCAAACTAGAGAGTAATTTGGGCATTATTTTGGACTTTGGCTCAAGCAGAAGTGTAACTACAAATCAAAGGGTCTTTCTGGGTGTTTTTGGCAATGTGTGTCAGAAAGGACAAGTGTAAATTGGGAACAGTGATGTTTGTGAACTAAAATTTTCTGTCCATTTGATAACTTGCAGTAACAAAGGGGCTGAAAAGGGACCCTCACTGCTAATAGGGAAGGCAGATGATATTTTCCAAATCTGTTTACAGAGCACTATGTCTGTTTATGCATATGTGTCTACCAAGGGCTAAAGAGGTATCAGGTAGCAAAGGTTATCCAAACTGGAAAGAAGTAGTATGCTGGTGTGAGAAACAAATTGGCTGTAAACTGCTAATTGTTGAAAAAATAATCTTTTTCTTAGGAATACAGTGAAACTGAGTCATTACCTTCTCATTTGCTCAAGTAACCATCTTACACTTCAATTGATTTATTGATGAAAAGCTTAGAAAAAGAGCTAGAAAGCATCTTGGAAACTTTAAGGCACATTTTTATTGCTCGCAATTGAGATCCCTTGAGCTTGCAACACTGCTGCAGATGGGAATGCTGGACAGCCATCATTACTTGTCTGAAAATGTTTCTTTATAACAAATTTACTGCAGAGGATACTTCCATAACAATGTAAAAATTAATAAAGCAATTACAATGTATTTTTACAATGTCAAGTCATTGCAATCTTGCCTTTCCTTTAAGAGAATTAGTCTTTTCATACACAATCTTTTCTGTAGATGAGATAGTTAGAGGATATAAGAATTTACAAGCTTAGGCTTTCCTTGCTTATTTGAATTTCACAAATGTTCAACATATTTTTGGCAACTATATTCTTTCATTGTGAAAGATCCCTTTGCATCAGGGAAGATGCCCACCCTTGTACCTCTAAACTTGTATTTGTTGTCTCAGCACCTCTCAGGTCTGGAACAAAACTTTAAAACGTCTCTACTTTACGGTTCAGTATTAATGTATTTGATAGTACTTTGTAAGGATTAGTTAGTATTGTTTTATTCATATGTAAAACATTCAATGGAAAACTTTAATTACATATTAGTGATACAGTACAACTGCTAAGTCATATCTGGGACCATTTAGTCAGGAAAGCAAATGAATGCAAGTCTTCTAAAAAAAAAAAAGAGAGAAAGGGAGAAAGAGCACCCTTTTCTTGTGTAGATTTCTGCCTGCAATGGGTATGGTCTCCACCACAAAACCATCAGAATTCTAAAACAAAACACTGTAAAAAACTACAAAGATGGTCCCCATTTGCAATGAAAGAGAAGTGGAGGCAGAGGGTTTTGAAACAGAAACTTCTTTACACCATCTTATTTTTCTTGTCAGAGAAAAAAATGAGACCAACGTTTAAAGCAGCTGGGATTTTAATAACCACCATAGAGTTTTTGTCTTCTGGACCCTGAGGAGGCCATGCCCCTCGTATGGTTTGGAAATGCTTCATTTAAGAAAATGTTAAAATAACACTGATGTGCAAGTAGATGAGTAGTAGCATAACCTTGTATTTACATTTCAGTCTGGGTTAGATATAATGACAAGGTTTTTTACAGTAATTTTTGACACTGTAGTTACAAAACTAGTAAAATATTTCACATCTCCATGCAGCAAGCTCATCTGTAGAATGAATTTGGTATCTAGCAGTAGCAATGCCTCATCTCGCCTGCTAAAGACTGATGAAATGTAAGGGATAACTCTGACAAAAGCCTGAATCAGTGCAGGAAGCATAAGGATGCTGAGAGGTTCTTGATAAACGAAAAACACTTTCAACTCCACGGCATATGTATCAGCAGATTGCAGATTTGTGTGTTGGAGGGGCTCCCAAAACAATCTTGCAAAGGCTGCTGAACACCAATGAAAGGCCAACAGTGGCTGGTATTTGAATCTAGCCAGCCCACTAAAGTGTGGGTTTTTTCTGCCTTTCTTATTTCTTCAAAGAGATTTGGGAAAGAAAGGACACAAATCTCTCTGAATCAACAGAATAAGGAGGAATACTCTCCAATTCCGGTCTATTAATTTCCACAAGCTACCAGGAGCCGCAAGGAACAAAGAGAGAAAAAAACACCGAGGAACTTTATCCTTCTACCAGCATTTTTGCAATGCGATGGCACCCCTGAGACTTTCATATTATTGCTGAAAGGGATTTTAAGCACTGCACTGCAGTGCCAGTTTGCTGGGAAATTGCCTTATAACATCTAGATCAGTTGAAGCTTGTCCTCCTGTACCTTAGGTTGTGACTTAAGCGGCAACTGAAAGATGCCACTTGCACCAGTTTCTTGCTGACTCTAAGAAACAGCCAAAAACAACCTACAAAAAAAATAGCACCAATCTCTCCTAGAATGTAGTAAAAGGACTGCAGTCCATAGTGAAATTGTAAAATTGATGCATTTATGAGTCCAAAAAATTGAAAATGGACTCTTTCAAAAGTACAGCAATGAGTTACCACTTTTCTTTGAATCAGATGTTTGCAATAATGAAATAATACTGAATTTTCCCAACCAAACAGTCAAATCTATGCTGTGATAGCAGACTCATTGGTGGTAAATGCAGGTGTAGTCCAAGAGGGATATTGACTCCTGCCCAAACTATAGCTTTGATAAGTTGGACTATCAGAGAGCAATAAATACTTCCAGTTAATTGTCCCACAGACACCAAGCAGCAGCCAAAAGCTTTTGATAACAAATGGGTGTAGTAGGCAGACTGCTGGGCCATCACCTTCTCAGTGCACTCTTGGGCCAACTGGTTGGGAACAGAGACATTTGATACAAAATACAAGCTCTTGAATGGACAACCACTATCTGAACTAAGTTCAGTCTCAGCTGTGCCAGGAATAAAAGTGGGAAGTGGAGTTTCCCAGGCTGGGTCTCAGAAGGGACAGGCACTGCAGAGGATGTGGCAGAGGTCTTGAGAAGAGGAAAGTGTCAGGAAGGAGCAGGGCTGGACTAGCTCCAAAGGAACCCAAGCCCAGAGGTAGGAAGCAGTGAGGGCACTGAGAGAGGAGGAGAAAGCAAAATCACTGAGTAATGCCATAAAAGGTTTGGAACTGTTCACTAAAATTAATTAATTTCTTTAAAAAATCACTGAGAAATGCCATAAAATGTTTGGAACTGTTCACTAAGAATAATTAATTTCTTAAAATTATTTGCCTTGATCTCTTGAAAAAAGAAGTCACTGACTTATCTGCACAGGGCAGCATAAGACAATGGACAACTAGATAAACATGTAAATTGGCTAAGGCTTTAAAATACTTTCCTCTAATGATCTGTCTCACTGGATAAATGCTGCCTACATAGTAGCTAGAGAACAGCAAAATGGAGAAGCTGGAGCCTTCATACAGACAACTTGATTAAAAGCTGAATAACCTGAGTAAGAGCTGGAATGACACCTAGATTCTGGTCACAATGTAGGTTAAAGGCTGAGCTTACATCCAGACACAGGACTAGGCATCAGACTTGACACCTGGAGGACTCATTCCAGGGGGACCAGAAATGGGACAGAGATACTATTAATTCCGTAACTGTGTCACCAGTCTTAAGCAAGGACTCATGGCCAGAAACTTCACAGGACTATAAAAGCCTGTTTCTTATTGCTACTCCTCTGTCTATATAATATATATATATGTATGACTGCCTTCATCTGTAAAAAAAAAACCAACATCAGTCTTTTTCTGGTACGGTAATACAGTCCTTGAAATACTCTCCATAGGAACAATAATAATACAATAATAATAATTGTGATATGGCTGTTAGTCATGGATTACATTGCCTTGTCAGTGAAGGTTCAAATGAAATAATTCAAAATTTACTATTGCTATTGTTGCTATTATTATTGTAATAATGCCATGAGAGAAAGATGCTCTAAAACTTTAAATTGTTCACAAAAGAGACAAAGGTTAGTATTTTAATCTTTCTCCCTCACACTGGTTTCTAACAAAAATTGTGTAATAAAAACAAAGGAATCCCAATTGTTTCTTAATACCTTCTGTACAAAAATAAATCACCTGAACTCCAGAGATATTTTTGACAGTGAGCTAAAGGTGTATTATGAGTGAGTAGGAGGCTTAGTGGGTGAATATAATAACTGCTTACCTATGAGGGGTATGTCAGAATCTGTAAGGAGAAATGTAGTTACTCTGTTTAATGGATATTAGCCAGAAGAGCAGTCACACAATTCATCTTCACTAGCAATTCTGGTGAGTGTTGTAGGGATTTTTACAGTAGAGCCATACATCAGCATAAACCACAATTATTCAGTTGGTTGGCAAAATCTAGTGCAGCACCTCTGCTTCTGTTAAATGCTTTTGATCCCATTTTTATAAGTATGGAAGAACCAAAAGAGAGTAAACATTCTCACTTTTGGCATTCCACTTCAGATTTCCTATCTAGATCTTCATATAGCTAGCTATTACTGCGTTCTTGGTATTTCTAGTAATTTCAAAAGTATCTTAATGTAAACCTGCAATCAAGCACTGACAGTTTGAAAATTATGCTTTGCCCTGTTGAGAGAATTCCTTTGAAATGCATATAGTGGTTTATTTTAAAATATTTTGCTAAATAACCATATAATGTTAGTATATATACTGCATTATATACCATGCTCTCCACTGAGTGTTGACAAAGGAGCTTTAAAAGGGATAGGAACTTAGATAATGTGATCTGGTTATGTAAGATGCTATTAAATGCTGTTTCTGTGTGGGATCTCCTCTTCTATAGGTATGTCTTAGGATGTGGTGTCAGGATTTGGCTTTGACCAAACTGAGCAGTACAAAGAAAATCAATCACAGTTACAGCTCCCCCTTTAACATGGGCAGTTTTATTCAGATTAGAGTCATTCATATATTAACAAATTAACCATTTTAAATTATTTCAGCTGAACTTTCATTCACAAGGTAACGCAACCCATGACTAACACCCGTATTATGATTTTCTTCTGTTAAAATGTTCCTTACCTTCAAGACTCATTTTGCTGAATCTTAGCATCTGATTTGCAAAGGCAGGGATGCTGTCCAAAAACATGCTCCAGTTTCCGTACAGTATGTACTCCCAACAAAGTGTTTCACTTATACATTTTTAGTCAGAGCTCAGTATTCCACATTAAGCCTAGCTGTCAATTCCAGCATTCATAATTATATTGCTTAACCATACAAACAAAGCTGAAGTCTGTTTGGTTTCCCCTAATTTGACCAATATAATTAGCATTTCATAAGCACTCCTAGAAGCAAAATATTGGGTCAAATCATTTATTGATATAACTCAACTGAAAAACAACAGAATTACTCCAGAGAATAATTTGTCCTATTAGATTTTCATTTAATTGTGAATACTTAACTTGTAATTATCTGCTTATGAAAACATAGCTACATAATAGAATCACAGAACAGTTTGGGTTGGAAGGGACCTTGAAAGATCCTCTATGCCAACCCCCTGCAATGAGCAGGGACATCTTCAGCTAGATCAGGTTGATGGGCCTGGGCCACATCCAAAGGTCATCCTGATCAGTGGAAGACTGTCCACTGGCCTCAGAAAACCTTAGGTTGGCTTCAAAGTATGGTACACTTGAGACTTCAGGTTCAGCAGAAAATTCATTGTTCAGTGTCTTGGCCACCAAGCTGAGCATATTGCCTTCAGTTGAGACCTTGTGGTCTGACCAAACAGCCCTATAGGAGAAGAAGTTCAACATCTGTCCGTCTCCAAGATCCACAGCCAAAGCAGGAGGATAAAATAGGAGAGGCACAGGAGAGAAGGTAGGACTATAAATCATCGCTTGAATTGGCATCTCAGAATGGAAAGGCTGCCATCCCAATACCCTGCTTTACTGCTTCCCCACTGGAAGAGACTCTTACACAAGCACAGCCTGTCACAAGCAAATAGGCACATTTCAGAGTTTATAGCAAGAGCCCTGTTCCCTAAATTCAGAACTTCAAATAAAATGAAAATCTATATCATAATGAAAATACTATAGGTTTCTAGGTGGGAGCCAAATGCTGGCTGCAACCTCCAATGCCTTGTGTGATTTGAGACCATATTACCTGAGAAATTGCTTCTGTCCCTGTGAAATCTTACTGCAGTCAAGACCTGCAGGGATGTTCAATTGTGGTTTTGTGGTGTAAGTGAGAAGGCTTTTTTTTGTGATGGGGCCTGAGTTTGGGAGAACCCTCAGGGTTTGTGAAAGCTCAGGTTTGTTAACCTTCCAAGTGTACTGTAAAACTCCTCTTAGGCTGCAGTACAAGGACAAACTAAAAGCAGTGGAAAATGTTATATTCATGAGCTGTTCTCTGGCACTATTTAATGTGTGTAACACAGAAAAGATAAGTGGAACATAGCAGTACTTGTTGCATTGCCTGTAATGGTAGTTTATGCATGGAGAGGAGAGGAGGATGTAGAACAGGTGATGAAAAAGTGCCGACTGGTTAGTTATTAAACCTGCCTAATCAGCACAGGCCACGTGGAGCTTGGAAATTCATCTTATTCTGCTCATAACAGTATTGTCTTCTCTGTATGGCTCCATTGCTATTATCTTAATTTCTTTTGTTAGAAAAAGCAAAACATGTCTTTTATTTCCCCTATTTATTTACCCCTGTTTTATCTCTACTTGTGTTCCTTTTCTGTCTGTAGAATAGTAACTTTTTTCTTTCAAGAAGTTGATGATTTGAGGCAGGGATTCTTGGATGAAATTTCAGGGTAGGAAGCTCCTTCTTTTTGCTGACCAATGGGCAGGAATCACTGGTAACCAGTTCCAGAAAATACCTTATTTTGCTCTGTCAGCCACTACTGCAGGCTTCTTCATTTCAAGCTTCCGCAAGCAACAATAGGCAGTTGAGAGGAGTGTGGGGTGAGGAGTATTTGGTTCCTCACCAGCACCATTCAGGAATCAAGTTCAGATACTCACAGTACCACTTTTAGCCTGAAATTCCATGAATCAGTGAAGGTCTGCTCTATACACCAAAGTGTTGTCTTGTTCCTAGACCATGTCCCATACCATATCACAAGAGGTCACTACATCTGCTCCACTGCAGCGCTTCAAGCCAATATCTATGCCATCCCCACACTTTTAGAGGTGGTGGATGCAATGTGATACGCAGCAGAAACACCATCCCACATGGAGTATTTATAGATAGGAGAGGATATTTCAGATAGGAGAGGATATTTCTACAAGAGGAAGAGAGGGTAAGCCAAAAGATTTTGGAAATGCTGTAAGTTTTCATGACAGAACTACAAGACTACACTTCACAAGACACTACATTGAGTATGTGAGGAACAACGATTTCTTGATAGTGATACATCCTGCCCAAGAGAAATGAGTGTGAATTAAACCTGTCAAATCACCAGCAAAACTGCTTGGAAAGATAAAACAGGATGGAGGATTCTGAGGTATCAGTCATGATGTCCAGGAGAGGAATTCTGATGCAAGAAAAGACTGGAGGGAGTTAAGAAAAAGGTGCACTGTGAAGTTGAGGAATCTGAAGCAGCATTGAGAGTGTGTGATCCCAAACATGCGACTAACTTTGAGAGGTTACTCAATTCATCTAAGTGGGCAGTTTCACAAATAGAAGTATTGGCTATATGGAATGCTGTCTTTCTGTGGATTCTGAGATACACTGGAAAGGAAAAAGCAACAAACCATAGTGTATTATGTATTAATTTCCACTATAAAATGCTTGCCATTTCCTTTGAAATGTTCTCTTCACAGTCTTCTGCAGAATTCAAACTTTAACAGATATATAAATCATGGAGATACTTTTTGCCTTGCCCTGAAAAAAATCCAGTTATATTTGGAGATCACTGAATGACAGCATTTCTTATCCATGTATCAGACAGCACAGGGCACTGTTGTCAGCCTGGTAACACTTTTTCAATATTTTTTTCCACTCTGTATACATTGCTTTAGAATTAATATTGGCTAGGAACAACTTGATAACATAGGTATTTTATGTGGAACAATTCTCAGTTCCTGAAAACACTTCTCAAGTTAAGAGTGATATTCTTGTAAGAGTAGGGAAAAGAGCTAATAGTTTTTTATCTTGAGCGCTGATCAGTGATGTGGAAAAGACAAATTAAGTTAAGGCTCTAAATCTGTGCACAGTGAGAATTAAATATTGGTCTTCTATTTCCTAGACAAATACTTTAAACATCCTGAGAACATCGAGCTAGGTGAGGGATTGCCCCCTGATACAGTAAAAAGTAAATTTAGTTTGCTTTAAACCCTTGGAGTTGCAAAGATTTAGAAAGCTTTCCAAAATACAAAATAAGGACACAAAATAAAAATAACTAACAATAAATAGAATTGGGACTTAAATCAGTCCAATGAGATATATGGTCACATTATCTCACTGATGCAAGTGATCCTTTCAGTCCTAAACGCTTTATTCCTAAGAGTAATTTTTCATTACATTCTTGCTCATTGAGCGAGTCTGTTCCAGCATGTCACTACAGCAGTCACACAGCTGGCCCCCGGCCATGAGGCAGCTGGGTGGCTCTGGGGAGCAGAAGGGCCCTTCCAGCTTCAACTGCAGGTGCTCTGACTCCTGCCCGCTCACCGGGCTGTGTGCCGGGGCAGAGCTGCACAGCCTTCTCTGGTGTGGTGGTGTCTCGTGGAGGAGACACTTGTTTTGTAACCTCAGACAAGACACTACACTTCTCTGGGAGTGATTTTCTTTTAGACAGTGTTACACAGATTGTGAGAAACAAAAGCAGTCAGGACCTTTCGCCACGTGCACTTATGCACTACTGCAATAAGAATAAATAAGGATAAGAGAAAGACAGCAAAACTATGTCATATAGGTACACTGTCTCTCAAAGTCACTCCAGTATCTGTGTACAGCTACTGCTAAAGGTCCTTTCCACCATTCCCAATTATTAACCATCTTCTCCCCATGACTGGTCTAACTAGACTGGTTGGATAAATGTCATTCTTAAGCATGAATGACAGAGGCATATGGTAGCTAATAAGTGTGCTACTTATGCAAAGTTTCTTAAAAATAAAACCATTTTTAAATCTCAGAAGGTTCTAAAATGTAAATGAAAATAAAATAATTGAGGTTGTCAAGTCAGGCAGTTGGAAGTCAGGAAATATGAAATGTCTTTATTTGGCATTTCTGAATATGCATTAGGATACAAACTTAAATTACACAGTGACTGATGACCAGAAGGACTCCCACTTCAGGCATTCAGTGCAAAAAAAACCACCACCTTGTACATAAAGTCATGTTAATGAATAAGAAAACTCCAGTGTTGCTAAGAGTAATAGGAGCCATACTTCTGGCTGCACATACACACAAGAGGACATTAAATTACTTCAGAGAACAAGCTAAATGAAACAACATGAGCATACCCAACATCTAGGATCCATCCAGAATTTTTCAGAAGAGATTCACCAAGTCCTTAGAGCAAAGTGCAAGAGAGGGTTGCAACTGCAAGCAAAAAACTTTTCAGTGTTTCTCAGGGGGAAGAAAAAGACATTATTTCAGTCTCTAAAATTTAACAGGGAAATCAAATCTATGCTCCAACAAAACCACCTGAAAAGGTAAAAGTAGGGATAACCTTTTAATCTGTAAAGGGATAGCAATACCTAATTACATATTTAGACAGCAAAAGTCTGACAGTCAAAAACTTACATGGGATACATTAATTAAAGTAGTTTTGATGATTTACCTGCCTTGTTGATGAGCAGTTTTTAAAGCTATTGACTGGGATGCTGATATTCTTTTACATAAGTCATTCCTAAAGACTAGAATTAAATTCTGTAAGCCCCTATACATAATTGATACTTTCAGAGAAATCCAAGACAGTAATACAGAAACTCAATTTATGTGAAGTGTTTTAATTTTGTTAATGCAAATAGAAAGAATTTTACTAACTCAGGATTTGGTCAAATGTGCACATCCTTAGGAGATTAAGCCAAGAATAGTTATACCAGCTCAGACCCACATCCCATGTAACATGTAACAATAGTGCCCTGCTTTCACCCACGGTCAGCAGGAGACATTTTAGAAAAGTGAAGAAACTGAATGCCCCTTCTCTGGATGCACACTCACAGCTTTTAGCAGTCAGTGGTTTCAGATCCTCCTGACTCAAAGTTGCATCTGATCACTCTGTGAAATAGCTGCTAAGAGCTCCATTTTCTATGTTATATTCAGGAAAGTAATTCTTTTTGATCAGCTAACACACAGAAATCAATAGAAGTGGTATATGAATGAAATTACTTGCACGTTTAAAGCCTAGGCCAGTAGAGAGAGCCTTTCTGAAAGTAGCCATGTCCACCATTTTCCTGGCTTCTCACACCCTTCTCAAGTCAACTTCTCACTCTTTTAAAGCTGAGATGACAAAAGCTGGTCACAAACAACTGAAATAGTAGCCCTGCAGTGAGCTGTGTTTCCAGCAGTCAGGACTCTGGAAGGATACATGGGCTCTTTGAGAAGCACTGCTCACAGAGAAGTTCCCAGACATGGAGGCACAATTCAGTCATGAGGATTGAGAAGCAAGGGAGTGGACATGAGAGCAGGGCAATACAAATGGATGATTAGGAGCATGACTAGAGTATGATAAAGTAAAACAAGCAAAAATGGAAAAGAGCAAAAAGAGGAACAGAGCCACAAGCCACAATGAAAGGTTTTGTAGAGAATGGAAGATCTGGTTTGATGAAGCTTAATGCTGCATTAAGCTCTTTTAATAATCTGATCATTTTTTGAACTGCTTCTTTCTCATTCGTGTAATGTAGGTTCTTTTGTCAACTCTTGATTTTTACAATAGCTATTCACACTTCTAATTATTTTTTACCACACTCTTATCCATTCTGGATTTAAAAATCTGCATTTTATATTCTTCTTATACTAAGGTAAATTTAGAGAGAAAATCTGAGTAGCTAGTGAAAAGATTTCACTGCTAGGCTACTTTTCATTCTCAGTTTAGGACAGGAATGCCTTGGTTCAAAAGCAATTACATAAAAGCAACTAAAACATTTAATAAGACTGATCTAAAAATGTTTATTGAAGAGGGACAGCACTGCTTGACAGATTTTAAGAGATGAAATAACAAACCACATTCATATATGGACTATAATAAGACTCCCACTGAAATTAATATCAGGATTGTGGCTTTGAACACAACTCCTCTTTGTATTTTTGAGTACTACCATCACAGCATTATGTTACCACACTAATGGCATGAGAAACTACTGAACTGCTACAGATTGCACACAACAGACAACTCAGCTTACCCTCTGTTTAGTTATTTACTTACATCTTTTCTAATAGAGGGTAAAGTGACTATAATATACCATCATTTCAATGTGTTTATCCCTTTACTAAGTAAAAACTTCCTCACAAATATAAGACAAAAAAATCTTCTCCTGCAAAAATCCAAGTGCCTGAATTGAGAAGATAAGTTAATCGAAAAAGGCATTTGTATATGCAGTTTTTATGAACCTCAATTATGTTACGGACACTGAAGTTTTACAAAATATTTCAGAGTGGTGCTAAATGTAACAGAAAGGTTCCTTTCTGCATACTCAATTTGAAACATGAGTTAATTTCTTATAGTTATCTCTTAAATGCCAGTCATGTCAGTTCTGAATATGCATGATCAGTTACCATTTTCTAAGATACACCCTGGCCAAGCCCTTATGCTCATCAGCAAATGGAGCAAGAAAAATAATTAAAAACTGCACATTTGTTCACAGACACAGCAAGGACTTACTAGATTGTGCAGAGCATCACTCTCGTGCAGCTTCACAGCTTTTGGAGGAGAGGAGATATTCCCTTACAGTTTGCTTTCCCACCCTTTTATTTAGTTATGCTATTTACACTTGCTCCTGTTGGGGATGGTGAATATGAGGCTGCTGTGCAGTAGGCACAGGTAAAGCAAATACACTCTTGTCCATTGCTCCTCTTAGATACACAGTTTCTTAGCATGACTCACATTATTTCTGTAACTCCCACCATTTATAATTTCACTTTCCTGCAGAGTTCCTGACTGGCAGGTTGCTAACACTCCTGGCCTTTTTTTCTTGCCTGGCATTTTCACTAGCAAGAGTAAGGGCAGTCAAGTCAGTACTAAATCCAGATTGAAACTAATGAACTTGCCCTTCCCAAATAACACAGCTTACAATTGAACTTTGCTAAATTTAGGCATTAAAATTTTATGATTGATTTTAAAATTAAGATATTAAAAATGTGCCTTGTAGCACTTCAGCAGGTTTCAGGATATCTGAGATCTGTGGCCTGACTGGCCACACTGACTTAGAATATTCCTTAGGAAAAACACCACAGGAATCCCTTAATATTCTTTCACAACTGTCCAACTTGTAGCTTCAGAGTAAATACAGGGCTTAAATATTCATTGATCTTAATTGGAATTAGCAACATATTGTTTCTTCTTCATATTTAAATCATCTAGCATTGAGTACAGAGTGGAATTTTAAAGAATTTCCTAGTAAATTGTGATCAGTGTGTGAATAGCATTGTTTTGAAAAATCTGTAAGAAATAAAGCATCAAACTCCCTATTCACTTCAGTAACAATGATGGAGGTCCCATACATATTTACTAAAGTATTGTAGATTGTCTTAGTGCTTTAAGTTGCCTCACTTTTTTTTTTGTTTGTTTGTTGGTTTTTTGGTTTTTTTTTGAGGAAGCTTGGAGTGTGTTTTCCTTTATCTGTTTGGAAGTGGGTGATTTTTGCTGCATTGCTGCTTACTGAGATTTTCCTTACCAGTAAAAGCTGGCAGAGAATTACCATCGCTTATAGGATCTCATATGGATCTGCTTTCTTCCAATATGAAGCTGTTTCCAAGTCTTTTGAAAGTTGTCAAAATCAACTAAGATAATTCTTGGATTAATTTGTGAGTGTCAATATCCAGTTATTGCTGTAGACTAAATATTCTATTATAGAAGATTAATATATTTTCACAGTAGGGAAATCAGCCATGACTGTGAAAGAAACAGGGCAGAAGAAAACTACATATAATTAGGATGAGAATGAGAACTCAGGTCAGTAACTGTGTGCAGTTCCAGTGTGGATGATCTATGCCTGCTTTGAAATTCACAATGCAGCAAATTTCTGTCTGTAACATGATTTTCTTTTAGATGAACTAAAGTTACTGCAAGACAACCAAGTAAAGAGATGACAAATAAATGAACTTTGACGCAAAATACCCATATATTATGACCAGTGCCATTCTGAGACACTCGGGTGTGCAGGTACCTGAAGTCACCTGCACAGTGGCAGGTAAGACAAGCTGTAGAAGACCACACCTTCCCTAAGCACCAGCTGGAGATAGGGATGGTTACATATGGTTACCAAGTATTGCATTAGATGAGTGGAAATCTGAATAAGGTTCCAAGACATCACATTAAGGAAGAATGTAGAAGTCCTAGACATTAGGAAGTCCTACAAATAGAAGTCCTAGAAAATTTCCTCAGTCCTTCGCTGTGAAACCTTATTCATTGCCTTGCTTGCTGCTCCAGATGACCCACACAGACATAATGGGTACTGGCATTGTGTTTGTGTAAGATGATAAATAATTATTTGGTATTTTTAATTAAATGAAAATTCTGGTATGACAATCTGTGGTAAATGCTTAAAATAGACTTATTCTGAAACACTTCTACATCTGGTATGCTAACTGTGGCTCAGTAAAATTAAATGTATATTTTTAAAGGCAAAATCATAGCAGTTTTGCCCACGGAACAGGTAGGATGAGATTCAGTTCTCCTACATCTGAACTAGTCACCTCCAGGCACCCTTTGCAGTCAGTCTGATCTATTCAGACACCTACTTTAGGATGAGCTTAGTTACACTTTACACTGACTAGACCTCCACTGCCTGTAAAGAAATGCAAGGGCAACAAGCTCAGATGGAGACATCTGCAACTGTACGAATTCCACACATTTTGATAAATGCAAATATGAATTGTACACTGAATCCCTATTCACATTATTTTTGGCTGTAAAAACACCCCTACACTTGTCATTTCAGATAGCAATACCCTCCACAGCTAGCATCGCCTCCCAGCTCCCCACTGAATACAGAAGCACTGCTATCCACCTAAGACAGAAGTTGACAATATGAATGATTTACCCAAGGTTTCAGGAAGAGTTCATAGCTTCTTTCTAATTCCATACTTATCCTCACAGACATGGGCACAAGCTAACAATACGCACTTCATTCTGTTGTGATGTTAATACTTGCAAAACCTATTTAAAGCCTCTGATGATCCAGAATTGTGAGATCTTGTTATTGTGATTATTACATAGTTTGACTTCAGCTTCCAACTTCTGTTCAGGCTGCATGGACGTAGTCTGGTGGGAAGATTGCTGCACACTTCAGATTCCCACACTTCAAGCATTTCAACTTCATAATACTGAAGTGATGTTTTGATAATAGAAGTTCAATAAAGGACTTTAATAAAGTGCTTGTAGGCATGACCTGCCAATCTTAGTCCTAGGTACACAGATGTTGGTTCATGAAAATCAGTGATGACTGTTCAAAGGTTTAATTAGGCTCAGGAGATGTACAAACAGGGTATTGTTTGGATTTCAAGGCAAAGTCTTGAACAAGACTTAGAGGCCAAGAAGCAGAGAATGTTAGTTTATGGGAACAGGTCTCTTTAGTTGATGGACTAGTGATTTCTTGTACATTCACGACAGTGAAGCATTGAGGTACCACGGGCAAAGAGCCAAGCAACAATATTATGCTGAATTAATATCCAGGTCCTCAATAAGGCAGATCTGTGAGGCACAAATTCTGGTGTCTACAGTTCCCAAAGTGCCTATGCCTCTAGAACCATCAGTGATGCCTCTGATAATACTCTGAGGCTCAATTCAGCTGCTCACATACCAGTGCCTGGTGTCACTGCTGGTGCCCTCAGATACAATACCTGACCTCCAGCTGCCATTTCTAAAGAACATACACCCTTCTGTACATCCTACAACACACGTTCTACCCTGCAGGTGTCTCAGATAACCCCAAGCATATGAAATACCACAGTTTACCACACACACAGAGGCTGTTCGGCTGAATTTCTCAGTTGCTGTCGCTGTGCTGATTAATCTTTATGCACTATAGCGAGATCTTAGGCACGGAGGAATTGAGTCAGTACATAAATACAGGTGACTGTGTCTATTATTATTATTATTGCTGTTGTTATTATGCCTTCCCCCAACTTCTGGGGCTGCCTATTTACTCGAAGCTCTGCTGATGCTGGGAGATACCACATGGGACCTAAGAAGGATTGGAATCTTTTGGCGCAGTAGCTGAGAGCGACATGGAATAACTTAAGGTTTCTGAAAAGGGGTTAGATGTCTGATTGAGGCAGAAAACTACATTCAGGTATCTTAATCTCAAACTGAGTATCATCTGTAGATTCTGACATAAATGCTACCCTAAGAATTTGTAGCTAGATTGTGGAGCTGATTAGAGCAATAGGTCGTAAAGAATGTAATTTTAAAAAGTAACCCTTTAAGTGTGCAGAGAAGTGAAAAGAAGTCTGATGGAAGCAAAGAGTGGTACTCACAACCCCAGCTGGCAGTGGTGTTTTTTAGCTTGGTTGAAAACAGGAACACACATTGCACATGAACTTCATAAAAATGCAGTGAAACATTTTAATGAAAGAATACGTTGCCTGAATGGTGACAGTGCACACAGGCTACCATTGTACAGAAGAAAAAGGTTTACAGTCATTTTCCCTGCAAAGTATTATTTATCTATGTTTAAATATTATTTAGATACTGATATGATTATGATAGATGTGCACAACATCTATATTTAGGTAATTTATAAGATAATTATTTCTCTTATTTTATGGATAGAAAATAGTGAATGTATAACATGTCTATACAGCATTAAAACACAACTGAAAACAAGAGTGTTGATGAGAGTTGGTGGGAGAATAGCCATATCTGTATTGAACAGTTATCTTCTTTTTCCTCAACGTCCTGCAGAGCTAGAGTAAGTTAACTATTCAATAATCAAAAGCAACAGAAAACAGTTTAGAAGTCAGTTGGACACAAAAGGTGTAACCTTCCTATGTGGCTCAAACACAAAGCATACAGGCTGTTTGGAGGAAGAAAAAATGCTGAATTTCTAATAATGAAAGTATTTAGGGATCCATTGTAAAGTCTTTGGGAAAAAGAACCACAAAAAACCTATTTGATTTCATGCTTACAGGGCAACAGAGGGGCTGCTTCTTTAACGCATGAACATGTGCCTGTTTAGGATGCTGAACTCACTAGGACTAGGATAACTTACAGAAGTTCCATATGGAGCAATGCCAATATCTATTAAGGCTTTTTTAGGTATTACAAGTTTTCAATTATAGAATGTTATGCATATTTTTTTACTCTTACATATGAAGAAATTGAAGTCTTACCCTGAGTCATTACCAGCTTTCTCAACTGAAATCTTCTAACATTGACTCAGTTTGAGAGAAACTCTATGACTGTTTCTAAAAATAGCTCTGTGTGCAGCATGGTAAAACAGAGCTTTACACGCTTTTAAATCCCAACAATAACAGTTTCATTTAATTAAAATTACTTTTTTAAACACTGAAATTTGTCAAATAGATCTCCTACTGAAAAAAAGATAATGGGTATGTGTATAGTGATGTGCATAATGTATACTGACAATTTATCCCTTTCATGCTTGCAGAGTTATGGGAGTATAATTTTTGACTAAACATCCAGTTTCAATGGCAATTTTTTGTTTAACATTCTAATGGTCAGCAGCAGATTCAATTCATAAAACTGCCAAAATAAGTTCAGCTGGAATAAAGTGCACAAGAATTGTTCTTCTAAAAGATTATTTTGTTACTTTTTATTTGTTGTGTTATTTTAACTCTGGGATAAGTTAAAGGCAGCACAGTACAGTGTTCCCACCTCAAAAACTGACAGTAGATCAGCCAAGAGAATGCAGGACACATCCATTCCAAGAACACCATGGATGGAACCAGCATTTCCATGTCACTGTAGAACTTCCCATTTTTTAGCATTTTAAAACCAGCACCATGACTATTTAGACATGAAAAATCCTGTTACGAGGACCAACTTAGGGATCAAACTCCTCAGTTCAAACATAGCTGGTGAGGGAACACAAACACATTTTTTATGTGACTGCTAAACTTCTCTTAGCAGTAGTTGAAGGAAAGGCAGTATCAAGTATTCCAAGGAGACATTTCCACCTCTGCCTTATATTCCCTATCTCTCAACCCATTTGCTTTTTTTTTATGCCAAAATATTTTATGCCTCTGATATTTTTATGTATTTAACTACAGGCAGCAATCAAAATGCTGGCACTTCCTGGATACTAACATTTAAGGCTTCTATCACAAGAGAGAAGGAGCATGTCATGTACGCATAAGGAATAGATTCATTACCAACAATTACTATTATTGGCATGTTTCAAATAGGCTCCAAACCAGTCTTTTTCTATGTCTTAACCTCCTGTTGCTGAGCAAGGAATAGAATCAGCAAGCATCTCAGGAGATCTGACAAAAATTTACTTACTGATGAGAGAGAGAGAGAGAGAGAGAGGGAGAGGGAGAGAGAGAGAAGGCAGGGACCCCAGCCCTGCTCCTGTGTGGAACTACACTAAACCAGACTTCTTCTGCTATGAAGATAAAAAACAAAAGTGTGCGTGAGATACAACTCAAAGTTCATGCACCTTTAGGACACAATTTCTAACTTTCTGCAGAATTCAGGGCATGAGAAGAGTTGATTCAATTGCAACCCCATATTAATGAGAAATCAATTATTTCTGATGCATTTATGCACAGACACTTATTTTAAAAGTGTCTTTAGCAACAGTGAGAAACTGCAATCAAGAAATTCATTCTTTCAAGACCTGTTTAACAGTATGGCAAAATTCTCCCTAAATGTATGAAAAAAAAGACTACCTGTAGATTTCCCTGACAAAACTCACTATTCTTGTATATACATCCTTTATGACAGAAATCCACCTCTGAGCCAGTCACCCCAAGCTCTGGTGCTGACTCAAGCAGCTCTTCCCAGGTGTGATGCAGCTAACCTGCCTTAGGGCAAGGCTGCATCTCCCCTTAAGGCTGCCCATCCCACTCTACTCTCCACACCAAGGGAGCCAAGAAGTTCCAGTAACCACCAGTTACGGTCCCAATGGAGCAGCTACAAGATGCACATTTAATGAGATTAACCTCGTACCCAGCAACAAAGTCTCAAAGAAAGAACTGAGTCCATAAGTCTGCCTGACCACCATTTCCCTTTCCTTTAAAGTCAGTATCACGAAAGCATGTAAAATACATCAAATACTGTGAGAAATAATGGATGTAAATTATGAGAAGAAACTAACATATTTCATCAAGAGCCACAGAATTTGCTAGGCAACATTTCTCAGTACTATACATAAGGGACCAGCATTATCCACAAATAAAGCAATGTTCTTATTTATTTCAGAAAATATTCAACATAACAGATGAAAGTACCAACATCACAATTATAGTGGTAGGCAAGGAGACAGTAAAAAGAGAGCGTTAGGGGGAAAAAGCTAGCATGGGAGAGCTACATTAGTTTTTATAAAGAACTTTAAAATGCTTCCCTGTTCAGGAAACCTGATCGACTCTGAGACCTTTGACTGTGAGAGCAGGGGCAGAGGAATGGTGATCTCCATAAGCAAGGCAGGAGCATTGCTTTTCACAGCCCAGCATGTGCAGAGCTCAACCATATAGTGCCAGGACAGGAGAGTTTTAACCAGTGCAGGTGAGGAAGATGCAAACTGGGATATTACCAGCACTCGACTTAGTGATGGGCTACACAGACTAAGGCTTGGAAGACTTCCTGATGCACACAAGGAAGCCAGGGAGAACAAGGTCCAGGACTTAGAGGAACAGGTATCCTAGGAGAAAGGGAAGCCTGAAATAAAGGAGGCAACACCACACCTGCACCTGTTACTACTCATGCCTTTGAAAGGCTTCAGAGTGAGGTATTGGTGGTTTCAGTAAGCTGCTGTACAGAATGGAGCTATTAATTAGCTAATAAAGGTTGTCATAGCAGGCCTAGGACATGTAATAAATACTGAGGGTCACTGGATATTTTTTTGCTTATTTAAACCATATCTTATATTTAAAACTGCTTATTGATTTCACTTAGACCAAAAATAATTTCATCTTCTGAAGCACTATTTAAAATAGATCATGCATTGTCAGCTCTTTCAAAGGAAATTTCTAAAAATGATGGAAAAGCACATGCAGCCCTGTTCAGGATAAACACTAAATCTGTCCCCCTTCTCAGTCTTTACTGGGATCAGCAGAGAGGATTGCTGACAGCACTCTTCCCAAACCCTGCACTCAGAAGAGAGGTCAGTGTTCCAGTGGCAGGGCAAGCTTTGGAGCTGGTAATTGTGGTTTGGTAGCGAAATGCAATATGCTGCCCAGCTTCAGTATGGCCTGAAGGCATCATCTTGGATGGAGAAGGCAGAGATCTTCAGGTGCCACTTCCCTCCTAGACCACTCCTTCAGGTTTCTTTGATGCCAGCAGAGGAATGGCTCAAAGTACTCCAGTAATTCTCATCATGCCAGTGTCTGGGGCAGCTTGCAGCAAATTCAGAGATGGACAACTCACTGACACCATAGAAAAATGGACTTCCCCACTTGCAGGAAATTTACAGTTGCCCACAAGCCCCAAAGACAGCACATTCATCAACAGTGCAGTGGCAGGGCAAGAGCCACTGTGGCATTCCATGCAGTGTTGTTCTGGCCTCAAGCACTTGGAACACTGTCAGTGATCATCGATGGAAACGGAGGCTGTCAAATAAAGGGCACTGCAAAGTTTGGGGAGAATAACTTGGTGATGCTCTCTCTTCAGCCATCAGCACTTATCCCAGCTCAGTTTTGGGGCATTTGGCTACTTTTCTGACAGAAGCAACGACAGTAAGAAAATGCTTCTTCCCAGTTTCACATTAGAAGAAAAAATAGGAACATGGATTATTTGTTAATGAACAACATAGAGAAGCCAAAAATACAGCTTTTCTTGTAGGCAGTTTTTGATCTTTATGACTTGAAAATGCCCATGGTCATCGAAATTTTGCTCAGAGAGTTAATACGTACAAGTCACTTTTTCTGTGGAAGGCTACAGTGAAAACAACTGAAGTATGACACAACCCAAATATGATGCTAAAACCCAAAACTCTGCTCACAGCAAGGTGTGTGCTTAGGGATGCTTTTGGCAGCTGGCACCTAAAAACTGGGTCTGAGTTCAGAGGCAAAACCTTCCTTGTTCACCCGTAACTCGAAAGGCTGAATTAAAACATTTCAGATATTTCAGATGGCTGGTTTTTACTGGGAAGTAGGCTAATTTGTGAAAACTAAATACAAATAAGGTGAAGTCTGAGCAACTGACAGCTCAAATTTGCACATAGCCAGAACAGTGCTCTCCAAGCATACCTGAAGAGCACTTTATATGTGCTCATTTATTATATCAAATAAAAAACACAAATGCATTTAAATCTCTAGGATCCATCAGTTTTAAATTTGCCTTCCCACTGAAGTTGTTTTCATCAAAGTCAATGGTTACACCCAGGTACTGCCTCTTAAAGAGCTCCCCTCGGTGCAATGGCAACACAGGTCTTGGGCAGGATTTAGTCACTTGCAAACAAGTACCTGGTATTATTATGGAAAGTTTGAGATACCTGAGGTGGGCAGATTTGTATCTGTTGGCAGATACATGGATTACATGGGACCCTTCTGGAGCAATGGCTGAAGGGCAGATGTGTGACTATCTATAGTCCCTACCATGGCCCTGAGCTCTTCACTGGTGGCTGGGAAGGGCCACCCTGGGGTGCTGGTGCTCCCTGGGTGGTGCTGGGTGCCCCTGACCTGGATGAGCCAGGTCTGCACAGGCATCTTGAAGATGCTACGGCACCTAAAGTGATGCTGGGCACTAAAGGGAGCCCAGCTGCATTTAGTCTCAAGTGTAAGCCAGAACTATCAAAATGCTGCCTCCTGTCAAAAATGAGGATGCTGTGTTCTCCTCACCCCTGACACACTCAAATGCCATGGAATCAAGCACAGGTAAAGCAAATAGACTGCCATTTTGCAAGAGAAAGCTTGCAATATCCATAGTGACCAAACCACAATTGGCAACAAGAGGTTTCAGCCAGCCCTTTTTACTGCATCAAGAAACCAAATGAAGGCCCAGGTTCAGCCACAAACACAGAGAGAAGATATCTTTACATGAATTCACAAATATATATCACTTCAACACCAGCTGAAATTTCCAAGTTGCCTGCTGTGAAAAAAAAAAAAAGTTAATATCAAGGAAATTCTGAAATATGTAGTTTCCTGGTGACAACAGGCAACATTCCAGGAAATTATTTTTGTTGATTTCTAAATAAAAATTTCAAGTCACTAGTGAGGAAAAAATTTTATACATAACCACTAAATGACATTATGTCATATTTCAATTTTTACAGGAATCAGTTCAACTCTGTTTCCGTCTTTCAGTTCATGAGTTTTTCCATATATTTATGAACAATTAACTGCCTCTATATGGAAAAAAGTGAAATTATTACTAGTTTTATTTTCATAATGACTACAAGAATACTACTTTGCAATTGCTCAATATCATTAATTCTATATTATCTTCTGAATTTCCACTTTTACTTGTTATTCTTTAATCACGGTTTTTTTTCCAGTGCAAATTTTTAAATACTTAAATTACTCTTAAAATTTCTAATCTAAGGACACTAAAGATCTTGAAAACTTACTGTTTGGTCTGCGATCTTCTCTCTTTCTCCACTCTCCTTTGTGGAACATATATAAATGCTTGGGTATAATCACAATTTGTTGCTTATATATCCAGTCAATTTTTCTAAAAGGTTTATAGCATATAGGTTGAAACAGATTTGTGTTAAAACTATACATGAAAAACTCTACAAAAAGAATATCAGAAAATCCTCTAGGTCAAACTACACAGGATTAATAGGTACAGCCAAAGAGACAGTAGTACTGAACAGTTAGAGTAAATTTTTGTGGATACAGCTTTTAAGAAAATGCATCAGTAAGTTTTCATGGAACAGTATTTCAGTGTATCTATCATTCCTTCATAAAGAGGACATCTTGCATGCACATACATTGCTGTTTATTTTGGTACTTCTTGCAAATCTTTCAGATGAGATTTCACCAGTGGTAGTGATTACAAGAGCTGGACATATTTATGAAGGGAGGACAAGGCTGGAGGATTTTATGTTTCGCTCTGAAAAAATAAAGACAACTAATGATCACATTGATGTCTTTCAGAAGAGAATTCACATGGGAACAGCCTGGCTGCCAAGAATACTTTGCTCCTTGTGCTCTAAAATCAGAAACACGTGAAAAGTTTATTTCATTGGTCAAGAGAAGCACAGCTTTTGTGGCAAATTTCAGTGATAATAGTGAGTAAGCTATTTCTTTAGGGTAACTTGGATCAGCTCCATGAAAGATGTTGAAAAAGAGAGACAAATTTTATTCATCCTTATGTAAAATTATGCAACTGAAGTTAATAGCAGAATAATGTTTTCTTTCAGTAAATGTCTTGGGCTTTGTTGGGGTTTTTTTAATATAAGTTACCCTATTTTATGGGCAATCTGTTTTCCAAGTAAAGAACAATTCAAATGTATCCTGGCAGCTACCTCATATCAGCTGACCCTTTTCTATAAATTTTTATATATCAAGATTAATTATGCAATACTGATGTCTGTTTACCTATAGTCCATGCAATTTTATCTTGTACTCATGAAAACATGTAAGTCTGTCAATCTGGCATGATGCAGTTCCTAAAATGTGTGTGATACCTCAGGAAAGGGATGTTATGAAGCTTGTTCCTGCCCCTTACATGTAACCAGAACAAGGCAACCAAAACAGTCATCCCCTGTATTACCCTATTAGGATATCTCCAGTGTACATTCTGACACTTTCATCTATATTCTTGATCATTTGTCGTCTTTTCTTCTGGTGGCAAGCAGTGCCACCTGCTTCCCTAAACCCCTCGATAATACTCTCCCTTTTTTCCAACATTAACCTGGGCTTGCTCCTGTGTCTGTTCATCCTCCAGATTACAGACTGCAACATGAAGTGCAGGAAAACACAAACGTTAACAAACTGCACCTAGAGCACTGATAATTCTAGCAGTGAAGCAAAATGTTAGATTTCATTTCCAGGTAGTAATCAGAATGTAAGGCTTTACACATTCTTGTGATTCTCAGGTATCACACTACTTTGCTAAGTTTCAGTGTCCATGTTGGAGTAACAAATGGACATTTGTCAGTACATTTTAAACAAAATTCCACCCAATTAGGAAGCATACCACAGTTTTTAAAATAATGGTGTGCAATTTAATGAAATTAACAAATGCAGAGAAAATATTCTATTAAAGGAAGTTTGGAAAAGGCATTTGTATCTTTCATTAAAAAATGAAAAGAAAAATGTATTACATTACTCAGGAGTGCAACTAAACAGAAGATTACTCACAAACATGCCAGGAAAGCTCCTGAAAGAGAATGCCATCTGAATGTGATACACTTATATAGGAGAAACTTTTCCATTTTATTGATCAAAGCATTATTCTACAGCCTAGCATACACTGAGCTTCTCAGCTTTGTATTTTGCTTTTTCTGCATCATTTTTAGAACAGCAATTCATGACAATTTTGGAAAGTAAAAAGAAGTAGAAAAATCCCAGGGAATCGATCAGAGCCCTGACACTGGTTAGCAAAGTAAGTGTGCTGCATAACTTATCCAAAACTAAGAGTATTGGAGAGACTTCCACACTGCTCTAAATCATAAGCACAGTACATGTTAAAAATATTAATATATCAGATGAGACATTTACTTAGGTATGCACAAACCAAAAAGCACCATAAAATGAAAAAGCTATTTTGAAATACAATAATTAAGGGGGAAAAAAAAGAAATACATGTAAAAAAAATTCAAAATGAAACAATTTAAAAGAACATTAACTGCACTATAAATTATGTCAAGACCGAACACACATTGCTATATGAGGTATTTTACTGGTGGACATAAGAATATTTCCACTGATTTCTGTCACCTTTAACAAGTTATTTTAGCTGTAGAGAAACATTAATTGGGTGGGAAAAGAGAAAAACTTTGGGAAGTATCCAAAATGAATCTATCAGTTTTTAATTTGAAAAGAAAAATAACAACTTCAAAATATTTAATTTAACTGTTTAGATCTATTTTAATACTTTGGTCCTCTATTTCCTTACTTTCAAAGGTCACTATGTGCCTTTGAATTCATAAAGTAATGTATAACTTTATAAATCTTGTTGCAGCTGAAACCTTGCAGTGTAGATAGCTCAAATTTTCATGAGAAAGGTCAGTGCAATATAAGAATGCATCATTTTACTAAAGGAGATGAGACTGAAAAAATATCATAGAAACAATTTCTCCCTTTAGAAGTGTCATGTTAAGATTTTTGAGGAGTACATTATAAATTGTCACTTAAGAAAACTGTTACCAAATTAGTTACCATCTACATTATTATAAAAGTACACGATATCATAACTAATTGCATCCCTTTTCAACTTCATAAAAAGTAATTTCTTCTGAAACACCTCACTTGCTATACTCACCTCTTGCATAAAGAATAAGAGCTGACATACATGGAGATGGGAGACACTAAGAATCCAATGCATTTCAGGACTGGCAACAAAAGGAATGCTGCATTCTCATATGTACTGCAGCCTTTTCTGCATATAATGCTATAAACCACAGAACCCTGTGATAAAATTACTCTGATCTACAAATTGTAGTAAATTGGAGTTTCAATAAACTGTGTCATGAAGGAGCTATGCCTAGGCTACATGTAACATTTTGATTTCTCAGTCTATTAAAACTGAGGGGAAGAACAGAGCATTCCTGTTTATTCCTTCAAATTCCAGAAAGGAAATGAGTAAATTTAAATTTCTGTTAAGAAAAAAAATCATTTACATTAGTTATTTAAAAATGAACTTATTATATACTGAAGCCATTCTCTTAAATCCAATAATGTATCTAGCTCTGAAAACTAATTTTAGACTTTTGTGGTACAAATACAAGCTATAGTAGCTATTCCTAAATGACAGTATTTGTAAACAGACCCTCAAATGAGTGAGATCAAAATCTCAGACTCAAATAAAAATAAATTTATCATGTATACAATGCATAACAGGAACACTTATCAGGAACAATCATATTTTTTCAATTTCTTACCTTTAAGTAAAACATTATGGCAAAGATAATCCCAAAATAGCCAAAAACCAGGCCAGATGCTAGATAGCAAAGCCACAAGTTGCCATCAAAGAAAAGATCCGTTTCATGCCCTGCTGCCAGAAAGGGCTGGAAACATCAGAGGAGCTTCAGCTCTCCTCCAGAGGGAAGGTGAAGCTCGTGTCATTCTTACCAATGGGAGCCCATCGTCTTCCCAGCTGGAGGATATTAATACTTCTCACCGATACGCAGCATCTTCCTGCTGTGATGGTCTTCATAGCCCAATTAAAAAAACCACACATTCTTAAGTCTATGTATTATTTCCTCTACACTGTGTTATCGCGAGGAAGCCTGGTTAAGAACTGAGACAGATACATAGTTTTTCAAGACATTTTCTTGTACTTTTCCATTTCCTTTCCTAGCATTAAAAAAAGGCCCAGATTCTTCTTGTAGCTTCAACTATGCAGGATTTGAAATGCTGCAAGATCAAGGGAAGTGAATCAAAGAATAAAAGCGAGCTTTGTCCTCCTTTCTGCTCATCAGGGAAAATAATTGTTATCAAACTCTAAAACTAAAGAATATATTTGTTCATTTAAGTGAAAGATAATTGTTATCAAACTCTAAAACTAAAGAATATATTTGTTCATTTAAGTGAAAGATAATTGTTATCAAACTCTAAAACTAAAGAATATATTTGTTCATTTAAGTGAAATCTGCTGTTGCACAGAGGATAAAGGTGGCCTTATACTGATGCTCTTTGGAAAGAATTTCACTCTGCATACATGAAACAAAACTGCTGTCTTTTATCTTACTTGGACTCTGTTTAGACAAATTCAAGAGAATAAGAGTGTTTATGCTCTGTAGCTTTATATCCCAATGACTTATTAAGCCATAAATCAGTAAGAATGTGGAAGTGGAAGATCCTCTGGGGTTTTTTCCTTGCTCCCCTATTTTTAGATTATAAGAAATAAAAGGTGTAGTAACTACTTGAGATTCTTTCACTACTGTCTGCTATTCAGGAGAAAAAAAGAGGTTAAAAAGTAACCTCCCACTTGTGGCGATTGAAGCTATTTGTTCAGTGTTATTTTTATAGGCTACTTGTGAAACTAGAAGGCAGGCGTGAAAGCTGAGAAGTTCATTCTACTCCTCATTGCCAGAAAAGCACAGAATAATACAATAGCATACTTCTGTATTCCTGCAGCTACCTGAGCTCTAAAACCTCCTACATGAGAGTGAAATGGTTTGGACAAAGTTTCCTTTAAGGGTAACCTGGTTATCTGCATCATTAATAATATTGTGTCTGTTTTCTATGAAAAGTCACCAGCCTATCCAGTTGCAAAACTAGGAGAATTGCTGGAGACTTTGGTGATATGTTATGATATGTAATTTGCATAACATTATTAAGGCATTTAAAAATTTCACAATACAAGCCATACCATCGAGAAGCAAAGAATCACAGGAAACTTATTCGGTTGACCTCCAATGCACTAAAATAAATTTCATTTAGAAAATCATAATTTTTTTAAAAACTGGCATGCTAAGGGAAATTAGATTCCAGACAGGCCTAAACAATTAATTTGCATTCTCGCCACACCTTAGGGATTATTGAAAATACAGTATCACCTAAACTAAAGGAGAAAGATGAGAAAGACAATAAAAATAGTTTTGAATTGTTTTTCTCAGTACTAACCTGCTGCCTCTCCAGGACAATGCAGAGGAGTTGTTTCCTCTGAAAGGCAGCACACCAGAGGCTGAGCACTGCTCAAGCAGCCTCTCAGCTTCCAAGATGAAATACGTATCAGACACACCTTAATTGACCACTGCGCTAGAGTGATGTTCAATTTCTCCCTAAATCTGTGTCTTAGATTTATGCTTTCCTAACTGCTTTCAATGTCATTATCAAGATTTAACCTTTACATTTTCTAGAATAAACTTTGAAATGCAACAACTTTTGTGTTCAGAATGAGATCAGGTCAATCTGACAACACTAATATGCTCTTCTTTCTTCTGACATAACAAATTTACTTTTTAATGAGAGTATTTAAGATGGAAGATGTATCTTAAAGTGAGAGTGGTGAAATAATTTTGCGTTGAGAAGGAGAAGCTATGAAGGACCCAAGATAGGAAGCTGTAGATAGAAAGCTCTGGTGTATACTTTAGCTCTTTCTGTTATTTGTGCAAAGTCTGAATCTCTAAATTACTGATTTTTGTCTGATTTTGTTGGATTTATGCATTTGGTCATATTTTTGATATGTTCCATTACTGTAAATTTATCTACACACAGTGGCTGCAGCATCTCCTGAAGATAACAGACACTGATTCCCCTCATGAGATAAAAGCCTTCATCTATGGTATACCTCATTTATTTCTGCTAACTGCTGGTGTATACTACATTTACTATCAAAAGTAGAAAGAAAGTCTTTTTACATCATAGGAATATATGCTTATAAACCCACGAAAAAATTTAGAGGGCTTAAGGCCAATGCCATTTCGGAAGTTATTTGCTGTTCATTTTCAGAACGGGCAAGGACAGAGAGATGTGACAAAATAGGAATGAAAATGCATGGAAGATAAGTCAATTTTATACACAAAAGAAGTATTTAAGACAGTACAGTGAGAAACAGATAAAAGCAAGTGAGACTAAATATATATGCATGCATTGAAACACTGATTGAAAAATCTAACTGCAGTGATTTCCATCCTCTCATCACAACCGAGCATGTACTAAATGAATAAACTGCTACTTGACATTTTCTAAATAAATATCATAGGAAGAGTACTTGTTTTACTTTAATGAATCATTTTGGCCTCTCCAACAGAAAGTAGTTGTGATGAACTATAATCTGTTCTGGGAAATATAGCTCTATAATGGAGATATATATGGACTGAAATATGAGAAGTTGTGTTCTCCAACAAGTCTACTTTAAAAGAGATTCTGATTCATCCATGCCCACTTCTACTTATATTTGATCATAGCTGTTGACATACTGTATCTGCCATGCTGAGAGCTATTTCTCTACTAGAGGTAAGAAAGCCATATGGTTCGTGGATGACTATGAATTTTTGCTAGGCAAACTGAACTAATATGTGTATAATTTTTTTTCCTGTAGCTATTCAAACAAAACTACCCATTTAGCAAATGGAACATTTTCAATTCAGTGGGATATTTTGGCCTATGTAATACATTTCTAAGAAATGAAAGCCTTTCTTAAATACAATCATAATTGATGGGCAAATAGTAACTTTCTGCATTAGTGGTCCTCTCCTTCACCATGCATGGTTAGATATAAACAAATTCACTGTACTGATAAAGTGAAGCAGCAAATAAGACTTGTCTTTTTCATGGAGTAGAACCAAAACAGCTGTTTTTGTTTGACTGATGCAGATTCAAATGGTCCCCAATGGTATACCTCATAAAAAACCAGCAAGTTATTTGAAGGGTTATGTTCTTTTTATTACTAAAACTTCTCATAGGATTATCATAGTTATACAAGGAAATTGCTTTGACTATGTGTAATTACAAACAGGGAAAAAAAGTTCTTGCTAAAGGCAGGTGTAAAATAACATTTTACCATCCTTGTTAAGGCACACAAAAACCATCCCAATAATTACTCCGAAGTCCACAATTTAGCCAGGCAAAGCTCACAGTCAAGCTGAAATTCAGTCATCCACATCACATCTACAAATATTTCCTATTAGAACATCTGCTGTCAAAAAACCTTTTCATAACTGTGACATGGTAAGTGGACCAGGGCAGGCAATGTTCAGGGGAGCTTGCAGAGGGTACCCTCTGGGCAGGATGCTGATTGATGTTCAGACACAGTGAAAACTGGACATCCAAGCTTTCCTCAGGATCAGGTATGAATCCCTCAATTCAGGAATACGTTTCTTCTATCACAGGTACCAATTACTATTGACAGAATTTGTTCCATATATTGGAATTAATTTAGAATATAACTTTTAGTTTTCCATAATGGACCTTGAAATTTTTGTCTTGCTTTGGTAATTTTTGTTTCAACAGCTTGGCATTGCCAACAGTATCACTATTAATACTTGTGGGATTTTGCCATACACAAATGTGAAATCCCAATCCCATTAAGTCATTATGGTTATTACCATTGATTCAGCAAGTTTCGGATTTGACTGGTTTTATGTGTTACATAGACAAAATACATTCTCCTCAACACCTCTGTCAAGAGCAGTCTATGTTTGCTGATTGTTAAATGCTTGTTTAAAGCATTTATGACTTCACTCTAAGTGTAATTTCAACTTGCACCAGGAATTTAAACTTATTTCAGAGGCACTAGAAATTCTAAAAGGTTATCAGAGGTATGCCCTATACTATTCTAGTGCAAACTAGATATATGACTAACTAAATGCAAATAGCACTTTATAGTACTAAAATGAAAAGCTAAAAATTTTCAAAAATAAAATCAACAAATTTAATTGACAATCCTAGATTTTAGTTCATGTGTTACTGAACAAAGGCATAATAAATGCATTCTTTAATTTAGGAATATTATGTCAGATCACACAGGGTCTGCCTCGAGCACTCAGAATTAAATCTCCAATGCATAACATTGTAACTCATAAAACTATTAAACGTTGTCTGAGTCCATTTTAACCACTTAACACACATTTTGAAAAGAATGCAGAATGATGGAGGGAAGAACCTCTGAAACATAAATTATATGATCTGCTTAGCACTGTAAAAATAGCTACACACAGTAAAATCAAAACTTGCAGTTCTGAAACAGTTTTGTGCAAACCATCTGGAAATGACTTGAAAGTATTGCTATATTGCTGAAAGCACAGAAATATAAAACTTCTCCTATTCTTATTTTACCCATTTTCCAGATAAAACACAAAGATGGAAATGCAACAAATCAGAGATGTGAAAGGCTGATACCTCAAATACATGTGCATTATAAAATATTACCATCCATCCTCTGCTCTACCCCCGAGCTGCTTTTTAAAATGTCCAGTACCATCAGTATACTCCCTTGACACATCCCACACTAAAAGACATTCCGTTACTAAGACCTCATATGAGATTTCTCCGTCATCTGCACTCGGATCTGCACTCGGTCACATGGAGGTGACCATTGCTCCTCGCAGAATGCCCCCTTGCAGTCATCTACTACCGAAATGGCTAGAGGTATCCAGTGTTTCAAATTTTGTTAGTGCTCCGCTTGGGTTGCTACTGTGAAGCAGAGAGAAATAGTTACAAAACACTCCAGCGGTAGGAAGGGCACTTGAGTTTCACAGCCTTGATCTTGGGCTCACAGCGCCTAGCGTGACGGGAGTACTTGGTCCCCTTCTCAGGGCTTTAATTTGGAAGAGATTCAAGTATCACCTGCTCCCGAGGCAAATTAAGCCTGTGTAAGAATGTGCCGTAACGAAGCGCAATTGGAAACTAACAGTAGGTTGTCGCCGTAAATTAGAAACCTTTAAGTTTGAAGGAAGTTGAGGCCGAAGCACTTGTCTATGAATTTATGGCTAAATGCCGAGCTGTACGGCACCGGCACCGCTGTTAGAACTGGGACACCAGCAGCGGCAGGAATTAGGTTACGAAGGCGACAGAAAGCGGGGCCGTAAAACAAAGCCCCTTTTCTGCACTTCCCGCCGGTTGGAGTACTCTTCCCCACTCCCCTATCCCGGATCGACCCCATAGCAGCGGGTCCATAGCAGCGGGTCGAGCCGGGCCGGCGGATACCGCCCGCCCCGACGGTGGCGGCAGCCGGGCGGTTTGCCGGCTCCGCTCCGGGAGGCGAGGCGGGCTGGGACGCGCTGCACTCTCATTATGACGCTGGGTAATTATTTTATTTCTCCGGCAGACGGTGTTTCAAACGACCGCGGAGGCGCTCAGCCAAGCCGCCCGCGAACGCCGCCCTCTGCGCAGCGAGAGCCAGCCGCGATCGCCCCGGTGACCGAGGGCAGCGCAGCAGATGCGCCCGGCACCCACCCCCGCGCTCCGGGTGCGCGCCCGCGGACTCTCCAGCCGCGCCGAGCCCTGCGCACCCGCGGCGGGGCAGACGCGCAGAGCCGGGGCGGGGAACATGCGGGACTCACCTGCCGCTCGCCCCTCCTCGGCTGCCGGGCTGCCGCCCCACCGCCCCTGGGGGCCGGGCCGTCTCTCCGGAAGACTGGGAGAAGCCTGGCGGAGCAGCGCGGCCCCTCCGACGTACCCGCACCCTTCCCGCCGCGGCACGGCGGCCGGGAAGGGAAAGGGGGGAGCGGTGCAGGCGGCGGTGCGCCGCCAGTCTCGGCTCCCCGACTCCTCCTCGCGGGGTAGCCTCAGAATCACGCGCTGCCAAAATTTAAATCGCCCCGGCACTGCGGCTCCGCGCGCAGCATCACCGTCCCCGCCGCTCCCTCCGGCCAGACCGGCCACGCGGAGGGTGCCAGACCGCGGCCGCCCCGCTCAGGCACCGGGCACCCCGCCGCGCGGCCGTCCTGCCCGGGCTGTACCGAGGCGAGACCCCCGCCACGGCGACACCGCGCCGGGGCCAGCGCGACGCCGGGACGCACCGGTGATGGGGGGTGACACCACAACCGACGGCGCGGCTGGCGCGCCCTCGCCCCGCT